>CANHQG010000207.1:5000-68494 GCA_947462335.1 Harmothoe impar
CAGAGCAGAGCATAACATAGGTTCGAATCCGATGGACATGTTTTTGATGGTTAGAAACAGTCCAAACTGTTACGTGTATTGATACCAGAATGTTAAACCCTAGTGTAGCTGTTGGCTATTCTAAGATAGACATCGGCTATGAAAAACTCCAGATTCGAAAATAGGTTGTTCAGAAATTACACTTTATTCATTCTGACATACGGCTCGTAATCATACAGACGGATAGCAATAATCAAATAGGCTTCTGAACACCAGTGGTCATATGAACATACAGGAGGTATACGCTCACGGTCTAGTACATAATTCCCGAGTTCCAAGGCTCTCTTCCATCTTGGTTAACTCCACTTGGATCAGACTCCACAGAGGGAGTTCTGTACCCGGAGTTGTACACCAATGCGTCTAGATCTCCTCTAGTTCCCCCAGAGGGTGGAACAGAGAAAGACGCAGGGTGACCAAGGTGGAAGCAGCGACAGGACTAGGCCTAAAAGGTACAACAGAGTTCGGGGAAGCTCTGTTGTGGAGCAGTCGAGCTGGCCGAAGTGCGCAGCAAGACTGGGTCCTCGATTAGCAGAACCCCAGGTCTTATGTACTGGTCGTTATGTAATTCTCTTCATTACTCGTAAACACTTGAGTTCCCGAGGAACTCCGGGTAACCACGCGCCGGTGCATCCGAGCCGACACTGTACCCGAGATATGTCGGGTGACACGTGGCGGTCACGGCTCAATTCACATAACCAGGCCGCGCTCCACCAATCCTCAGGTGTGGGCTTATATAACCTTATACTCGGCAGTAGACAGGAGTGCGGCCTGGATACACGACAACACATATACCAAATATAACTCAAACTGGTTCCATAGAAATAGTACAGCGGCGACCCACTACACTACCCCCCTTCAGACAATATCACAGCGTCTAAATAGCGGCACAAAGTGCAGTATTATTATACTACCTTGATACAATGACAAATTTTATCTCCAAACAACCCAAAAAAACAAATATATTGTCTCCAAACACATACATAGTGGAGACAAGCGTAACTCTTTCTATCAGAACCACTAATATATTTCTTGGGTATCATAGATATGTATTCATCCTTTTTGATATTAACGTCAATCATATCAACCATCAGGATCCAGTTACACAATAATAGAGTATCATCCTTCAATAACAGTCATGATTTATGGGACTAAGAGGATAAACTCCACACAGCCAGTCAAGCCCTATAAAACAAACTTGACTATATATCATAAAAAAAAAAAATAAAACCTTTAAGACATACTTATCGTATACTAACCATGTCTTATCGAAAACGATTTGTTACAACAGGTATCGTATACATACAGATCAATATGAGCACTTCTCCTTAAAAGTTACCAATTTTTAGTACGAGACATATTGGAAACAAAAAAAGGTGGCAAGTGTCGACTCTATAGTAAACCTTGATCCAACCCGTCTATTTGAATAGACTCACTCGCTTTACGTGCCAGAGTAAGGTTTGAAAGATCAATATTTTTGGAATAAATGAACATATAGCGTAGATCCGGTAAATGCAGTTTCAATCCAATCAAGGACTTCAAAACCTTATGCAAACCATGGTCACATAGGTGTCCTTTTTGATGTACTCTACACAAGTGCCATTCTCCATATAGGAATGCTAAAAGCAATCAGATCAAGTGTCATGGTAACATACTTCAACGTTTCAGGGAGAATTAGTATCCACATTCAGTTCAAAGATCAAAAACGCAGTAAGCTGAAAAATAGAATGATCCGGCTCCTCACTTGATACATTCCTTCTGAAAGTAATCAACGAGAACCTACGGATCTCCATAACAACTTACGCAATTTCCACTCTCAGTACCTGAATAAATTTCACGTTTTTCAGGTTCATTGATATGTTATTACCACAGATCTACACATAGTACGAATGCAGTCAAGTAACCTTTCACTTCAGCAGGTATCATCAGGATCCAGTCCCTTATACCCTTACTCATTGGACGGTTAATTCAGAGTATCACAATCGGCATACAATAATCATACCTATAGCACATGTCATCAAATCAAACAGAACCCGTTTTACAAATACTGTCTTATGGCAAAATAGAACACTCTTTGGTGATGGTTTTAACAGTTTCTTCTTATATGACGACAACTACAAACCTAGATCATATCAAAGTCTTTTCATAAATAGGTGATAATGATCCACTGTTCTTGTCATCTCAGTCTTTTATAAATATATATATATATATAGTCATCTTGTGACCCATAGTCTATGGTATTTTAAAGCATCATACGGTCCGTGGTGCACTAATAACCCCACTACTGCAAAAGTTCAACCTTGATGACGACACATGGTAGAGGTTCCATATATGCTGCAACTGGGAATGTTTTTATGACTCGCCACTCAGCAAAAGTTCTTCATTTCTGGACACTGGCGACATGCATTCACTAGATCGGTTGTCACTCATCTCAATGGATATGTCCATCCCAGACCCTAGCTGCAAAGCGTCAGGGTTAGGAAAATGCACTTGAGTACTCATAGGTACACTCGCCATGGATATAGGAATGTCCAGGGTAGATGGACGATGGTTCCCTGACACAGAACCAGTTGTCACAGGTAGGTCCATTGGAGGATCCACCATCATGGATTGTTCAAGTTCGTTTTCAGGAGCCATAAGCGCCTCGGCATCACGGATAGACAGACGTAGGTCAGCCTCTGTAATTGCATCGGTCAGCTCCATCAGTATCTGAACCGCCTCTCTAGTCTCACTTTCCGTTATCTGGTAAGGTGACTGACAAGAGGTGGTGTCGAGTATTGGTGTTGAGACAGGTGTCGAGTTAGGTGACTCTGTCTGCAGTTCATTCACCACCATCCTCGCTAGAGTGGACACCCCGGCTGGAGTATCCATAGTCTCAAGGGAAGACACGGTTGTGTCCACCCCCATCATAGTATACTGCATCGTCTTAGCATCAGACGACACAGAGGTGGACGTCACAGCAACAGGTGTCACCGAGACAGGTGACACAGGAACAGACGTCACAGCAACGGACGTCACAGGAACAGACGTCACAGGAACCAACTCCGATGACCCACAGGCCATGGAGGTGGCAGCCACGTAACTGCAGTCAGCCAGGTGCGTCTCGTCCCCTGCAGGTGGAGGTGGAGGACTCCGAGGGATATCACTAGCCCTGGAGTCAGCTCTCAACCTTTGTGCGTATGCATCACCGTCAAATCCTAAGGGAAGAGGGGCAGAACCCCGTTCAACCCTGTACACACTCTCGTCGTACCAACTTGACAATGGTATCTCATAGCAATCTTCGAAAAACTCAGCCAACTCTTCATAGAAGTCATCGTTCTGCTGAGCTTCCTTTTTAAAGCTAGAAAATTCCTCTGTTAGACCACCAATTTCGTGTTCTAACTTCCGAATAACTTTGGTTTTTAGACTAATTTCAGTCCTGGCAGCAGTTAGCCTATGTTCAGCAGAACTGACCATATCCTTACTGCGATCCAACTTGACTTTGAGATCGTCAATTAAAAATTGACTTTCCATACGAGATTTTTCAACGTTCAATCTCAAATCGTCTACAATTCTGCTAGAGGTTGCTACCATGTCATCTCGTTGTCCCAACTGTCGTTTGAGGGCTTCATTCTCCTCAGTCATTTTGGACATTTTAGATAGGAGTTCTGCTTTCGCAGTCTCCACTTTCTCTAATTCGGCCAAACGACTTTCTTTTACCAATTGCTCAGCTTGAGCCCTAGCCCCTTGCAGAGCTAGTCGACAAGCGAGATCCAGTGTGTCAAATGAACTTTTCAGTCCAGTGACATACTGTTCTTTCAGAAGATTCCTGATACTAATATTCTCAGGGTGATCAATATCACCAGTCAGCTTAGGCAGAGGGACCGACTCCAAAGAGATATCTTCCTCACCCACTCCAGGTGATGGAGAGTTCAATGAGAGACCCCCCATACAGGTAGATGGTGATGGAACGGAGGATAGTCTACGACCAATCTCCTGTTCCTTCCTCATCTCTATTTTACTTGATTGAACCCTGCCTGTGGGTGGGGTGAATTTCTGGTCCACCCAATCGTCTCCCTCAGATTGGAAATCAATCGTTCTATACATCATCTTAGATTTGGAATCCTCTTTCCCACTTACTGACTCTATCTTCCCTGTTACATACCCTTGACTATCAGTAGAAGTATTTTCTGTCTTTAATATCTTCCTTGACACTCCCGGGTTCCCTCTAGCTTCAGAGATTGTGGTAGGAGGTATTACCTCCTGTCCCACAAATACACAGTCATCCTCCTCCCCTACAGGAGAAGCCAACAGGTCATTTACCATTTTCTCCTCTATGGCTAGCCTTGGGCTAACAGCAACCCTCGGTAATGATCCGCCAGAGCCCTCCTTCTTGGATTCAGTAGTGTTCCTACTAAACCCACAGGAAGACCCTGGAGCACGTCTTTTGGTTGGGGTAGATCGGCCGTCAGGTGATGAGTCTAACCCAGCAGAAGCTGAGGACTCCTCTGAACCTGTGGTCCGCATCTCTCCTAAGGCAACCGAGACAGGAGTATACACTCCCTGGTCCACAGTTTTACCTTCAGACAACATTTTACCTTTGGGAGGAGTGGCCAACTCCATTTTACTATGATAATCAGAGGCTTTCTCTGGAAAGTCCTGAATGTAGTATGGCCACGCCTTTCGATTCAGCCACAACCTTCTCGGGTTATGGTTGAACACCAAGGTGTATGCCAACCCCTGTGGTACCCTCACACACTTTTCTCTGTCCGTGAGTCCTAAGGCCTCCGGGCTATTCTCGAGAATATCTAGATTGGACATGGCAGTTTCAGCCTTCATATGGTGTACATCTACCAAATGTCTTACCATACAACCCTTTCTAGATGTGCTGAAAGGTTCACCATCTTTCATACATTTGACTGAGCGATTAGACTTGGACCGGCACTGCCACATCATTTTGGAGTGCCCGTGGAACTCCACTAGATGTCGTGCGAACTGGTACAGGTCCAAATACTCGGCCATTGGATTTCTATCCATACACTCATTGAATGGGCACTGCCCCGAACCTACTCTCCAACCCCTACCAGATTTATAAGTAGGCATCCCAGTGAACAAAGAACGTTTTTTAACGTTTTGAAACGTTACAAAGTATAACGTTATTTTACGTTAAATGTAGAACGTTATTTAACGCTGTTATATAGTTTGCCAAAAACGTTTGTATTCACAACGTTATATAACGTTATTTAACGTTTTTATATGACTATTTATCACGCAAATGATGGGAACCACTACAATATATCTAGATAGTTTTACCCAGTAAACACACTTACATCATTTAATGCTCAAGCAACGTAATTCTCTAGGTTGGAATAACGTCATTTGACTACGTGAAATAACGTTCCAATGGAAGGGTTTGTTTAGGTTTTTTCACGTAGATGAACTTCTAAATACGTAATTTGAACATTATGAGAATGTTCCTGAAGGTTTGTTTAGGTAAATTACCTAATTCAACCCAACATTAAAATACCACAGTCCCATAGGTCTGAATATCTAGGAAAAAAACTACTAAACTACGAAAACAAAAAAAAAGAAATGCAGTTTTAATATGGTAAAGAATACCTTAGAAATGATCTGAAATATGATATTTGGGTCATCACTAGAAGTACTTCTAGCATGAGCGGGTTTGCTAAAGGTCCCTATTTGAATTTGAATGGTATGGGTTACTGATTCCCCTACCAGCAAAAGGTAAAACTGTGAGAGGTGACCGGGGAGTGAACTCACAACCCCATGGTTCAAGTCTGATGCTGATCCAATGAGGCCACAGAGGCCAGGGTGCAACTGGCTGAATTGGAAAGTACCTGAACCCTTACTGTCAATTGGCTGATTATTATAATTTATTAACAGGGACCTTTAGCAACCACGTAAAAGCTCAAAACGCAGACGTAGCAGTGATGAAGGCATAGGATACGTCTGCGTTAAATGAGCTACTCCCATAAGCCGGGTTCGATCCCAGAAGGATCCGTGGAATCTGTGTTGGTGGAAACCTTATTATGATGGATTATTTTTTAATGAGGTTGTGGATGGTATCATAGTTAAAAAAACATATTATTTTAAAAAAGAAAGGTAAATTAAATTTGTGTAAGACGTAATCAGTCCAGGGTGAGATTTGAACCTGCTATGGTGATAGTTCTTTCTTGGCTAAGGGATTTTAACATTGTAGATACTGAGACTTGCTAAGTATGTTGTCCTCTGTGGCGCAGTTGATAGTACACCTGGGTTTGGACTGTGAGGCCTACTATCACAGGTTCGAGTCTCATAAGATGCAGTATTTTCTCAAAATAAATTAGTCGTTTCAGATAGGTGTTATATCACCATTTTATAACGTAAAATAACCTTTTTATAACGTTATTTAGCAGTCAAAATCCATTATAAAAAACCGTAAAATAACGTTATAATAAGGTTGTAAATTCAAACGTTTTCCCATAACGTTAATATACGTTAATTGGAGTCAACGAATTTGCGTTAAATAACGTTATATTTCCGTTTTTTTCAAACGTTTTCCACACCTCCAAGAAACGTTATTTTGACGTTATATAACGTGTTTTTGTTTATTGGGATACCTGGTGGGACAAATGTCATCCAGGCCCATTTCAACCGGTCTCTATCCTCGTTGGAGAGGTCGGCAGCCCTGTATGTCCCCATACTTTGCTTTATAACCTCATCCCAGAACTTGTAAGCTTGATGTGCCCCTGAACTAGCATGCTCTAACCAGAACTCCATATCCCTCTCTGTATCTTCGTAGGATGGTAGCCTAGCTCGGCTCCCTATCTCCCCAGTAACCGCCCCTGTATAGGGTTTGGACTTAGAATTATCGGAAGGAGGTCTGAATAGCTTAGTACATTTCTTCTCGTTGAATTTATCTAATTCTTGGATGTATGCCCCCCTGCATATCTTACTCCCAGGAATTACTGCATCCGGCTCAAATTTAGCTGCCAAATGCATTACTGCCATGGCTGGAATACGTTCCGGAGTTGACTGTTTAGGGGCATTCCAATCGGGTACAAAGTTACCATGCACCGGATGTAAACCATCCGCACGGTCATACGACATAGAACCCAACGGAGCACCCACTGGAGCGTGACTGACCGAGTGCACCGGTATCCCGGGCATATTCGGGTCAGTCCGGGTCACTCCCGAAGAAGGTGGTGACGCAATATTCCCAACCTGGAACAAGGGGAATCCCCCGGCCTCGAGTCCTTTTAACCCCGGCCCTGACACGAACCCCCTAGCCTGCGCCACTGATAAACCCATATCTACCAGTTTCCTTACATGTTCTCCCCGAGCTAGGAGATACTGTGTGGTTTTAACCTGTTCAGTTTTCCTTATCTCGGAGATATTACTGTGATTTCGGCGTTTCACACCCCTATTCTTCATCTTAGTCGGTGGTTGATACACGAATCTAGGTAAATCCGCTTCCCGAAATTGTTTTGGAAGATTACAATCGACCGGAGCTGTTGACTCCAGGTCCCCCAAAGCTAACAACTCTCTCTGTTCCTGCGACAGAGGGGTAACTTCCGTCGAGTGACTCCTTCTATGGGAGTCTCCCGACGGATAGTTATCCGCCATGATAACTACACAGAGGGCGGCCCAGAGGAGCCCACTCTTAAAATGAGCTTAAATGAGTAGTAGAATCAGGAAAATTGTTACAAAAGTGTCCTCCTGTACTACCTCACTTTAGTGTCTCCTCTCTCCCTCACATGTAGATGTTCTAACCGCTGATTACATACGCGGAGAGAGGTGCCTTCGCATCCACCCTCTTCAACGGTATGTGCAGGACTGACGCTTTCCGCGCCAAACCAGCATGCGTGCGCATCCAAGCGCAAAGGATCACGGGTACCGGATAGCCCTTCCCGAAGAAGTTATCCGGTATTATCCGAAGAAAACCGGGTAGCGAAGTAAACTGCGTAGTAGTTGCAATCTTCGCCGGGTTATCTCGGATTGTATTTTACACATCATTTCAAGTAATAGCAGTTCTTTAGTTCGTCAAGGCTGTATTAATTATAGCTTATGAACTTTAGAACGCTCTTTAAACCAACATTATAAAAAAACGTGTCAAAGTAAATTTCTTTGGTTGTCCGAACAAATTCGGAAGACGTATGAGTCCCATTCTCATGTTGTTAGAACGAGTTCTACACCCGTCCTTTTCACATAATATTTCTTAGTAGGATCCTCATATTATCCTTAGAAAAATTACTGACTAGGTTTGATTGGATTTTAATCCGAAACCATCACGACAAGTACTAAATGGGAAACCAACTCACAGACCATAGCATGTAAACATTCAAAACTAACTTTAGTAAAGCAGAACGTTGGGTACCCCAATGCCATCTACTGGTCAATTTCACCATTATTCCCGTCACAAAGACTAAAGAATAAAATCCGGTATTTCTCGTTGTGTTTTTGACAATTAGCACCAGTTACGCAACTTTCCGGGGTTTACCGGGTAAATCCTTGGAGACCCGAACTATTCCGGGTAACCATAACAAACAAACCCAGCCCCGCCGTTCTTACGTAACAGCACCTCGACCCGCTATACGAGCACTTCTACGTATGGGTCCTTGGGTTTTTTTTCTTCCCAATTACTGGAGGAACCTCTCTAGTTTCCTTTTCAGTAACTAACTTCTTCTTCTTCTTCTTCCTACCATCGACTTTTTTAGCTGGCGTTGCTTTTCTAGTCTTCTTTGTAGGCGGGGGTGCCGGAACCTGTGTCTTACGCACCCACCTGGGTTGGGGCATTGGCACTTCTACCAAAGGCTCATTCTCATCGCCGGGCCGGCGACCTAGCCAAGGCTTCAGGCGATCTACATGGCCTGCAACTATCTTGCCTTTCACATTCTTCAACAACACAGTAACATCCGATATTACTTTTGTCACCTCAAATGGCCCATCCCAACCTTTCGAGATTTTTCCATGGACAGGTGGTTTCAATCTCACCACCTTCTGTCCAACTACATACTTCCTCTCTCTCAAGCCTGTATCATACCCTACTTTCTGATGGATGGCCGCTTTCTTCAAGTGGCCTCTCACCAATGCATAGCCTTCCCGCAATTCTCTGCGCAGAGACTCCGCAAATGCCACTCGGCATGGGACATCCTTCCTCCGCAGTACGCTGCCAAAGACCAAATCTGCAGGCATTATGATCTCAGATCCAAATACCAGGCTGTTAGGAGTGCAGCCAGTTGAAGCATGCACTGTACCGTTGTATGCATGAGCCACATACTGGGAAAACGTGTCCCAGTCATCCTGATTAGAATTAACCAGCGTGGTCAGCCCCTGAATCAACGTGCGGTTGAATCTCTCAACCATCCCATCCGACTGCGGTCGGTACGGATTAGTGCGTGTCTTAACGATGGCCAATTCTTCCAGCATCCCTTGAAAGAGACGCGATTCAAACTCCCTACCCTGGTCTGAATGTAACATGAGAGGTGCGCCAAATGTTAGTACCCACTCCTCAACCAAAGCTTGTGCGCAAGTTAATGCCGTGTGATCCTTCATTGGGATCACCTTCACATACTTTGTATAGTAGTCTTGTACCACCATCATGCACACGTTGGAGTTTGGAGTTGTCTGGAAGCCAGTGATTATATCAATGGCTATCCTCGCAAATCTGACTCCGAACAGTTCTTGTCTGAGAGATGTTTTACCCTTCCCAGGGCCCGGCTTCACCAGGCAACACGTCGGGCATTCACTCAACCAACGTATTACGTCCTTAGACATCCCAGGCCAGTAATATCTCCTCGCTAGTTTGTCCAAAGTCCGTTTCCTGCCAAAATGAGCGGAAGTCTGATGACCATGGAAAAACTCGAATACTTCCCATCTCAGAGAAGCTGGCAAGACTATCTGTAGCCTCCTCCTGGCTTTGCCTTCAAGAGTTTTCCATCTACACAATAGGCCGTCTCGCACTACCAACTGCGACCATTGGCCCACTAAGTTCCTTACTTCCACACATTCTAATGACAGAGCAGGTCTGACGGGACGAGCAGCTCTCTCCAAGATCAGATTCCGTATCATATTGATACCTTCGTCTTCCTGCTGAGCTTCAAGTATGGACTCCGCCGACCAAAACACCAAGTTCTCTTGCTGGATCAAAATTCACTATTGGAGCCACCAACGCATTATGTATGCCACAGTCTTCACAGTCTATTCTTGCACATCTTCGGATTGGTCTCCTAGACAAACAATCCGCATTTACGTGCTTCACTCCGCTCCGATGCTGAATCTGGGTATTCTCTATCCCTAATTCAGACAACGCGGAGATCCATCTACCCATCATCCCATCTGCCTCCTTGAAATTAAGGAGCCATCTCAAGGATGAATGGTCTGTTCGTAGAATAAAATTCCCACCATACAAATAATGGCGGAATTTCTTTGTGTATACTACTATGGCCAACAACTCTCTCTTGGTGGTGCAATAATTGCGTTGAGTTTTACTCAAGCTGTTGCTAGCAAATGCCAAGGGCACCTCCTTACCCTCTTGCACTTGGGATAAGACAGCGCCTATGCTATCGTTGCTAGCGTCGGTGTCTAGGATGAACTGATCACCCTCAGTAGGATAGCTCAGCACAGGAGTTACCGTGAATAACTCCTTCAGCTTCTGAAAAGCCTGTCCAGCTGATTCCGTCCAAATAAACGGTGGTAGCTTCAACATTCCTTTCCTTTTTCCTACTACTAGCGCCTGTAAAGGAGCCGACACCTCAGCAAATCCGGGAATGAAATCGCGGTAGTATGAGCAAAAGCCCAAAAATGACCTCACTTCTTTCTGGTCCTTTGGCGTTGCCCAACTAGCTACTGCCTCTAATTTCCCTGGATCCGCCGAAATACCTGTGCCACTGACTATTCGGCCCAGATATTCCACTGATTGCCTGAAGAACTTGCATTTCTTAGCTTTCAGTCTAAGGTTGTAGGATCTCAGTCGATCCATCACCTTGGTCAAATTTGATAGACACTCCTCCCGAGTTTTTCCGAAAACTATGATGTCGTCTAGATAAACTAGACAGTTTTTCCACAACAATCCCCTTAGCATTGTCTCCATCATATTCTCGAAAGTAGCCGGAGCATTGCATAAGCCAAATGGCATTACATTGAACTCAAACAACCCCCTGTGGGTTGTGAACGCTGTCTTTTCCTTATCCTCTGGGTGCATCCCAATCTGCCAGTACCCTGACTGGAGATCTAAGGTACTAAACCAGTGATTGCCTCCCAAGGAATCCAGAATTTCGTCAATGCGTGGCAAGGGGTAGGCATTCTTCCTCGTAATCCCATTTAGTCTCCTGTAATCTATACAGAATCGACAGGTGCCATCCTTTTTGGTAACCATTACCACCGGACTAGCCCACGGACTATCTGAGGGCCTTATTATCCCTTCCCCTAACATCTTGTCTACCTCATCCTCCAATGCCTGTTTCTTAGACAAAGGGAGGCGTCGGTATGGCAAGCGCAATGGTTGGCTAGAACCGGTGTCTATCCGATGAGTTACTCGGTCAGTTCTACCCAATTGCTCCCCTGGAGCAGAGAACAAGTCTGCATTCTCGCACAATAGCTGAGCCAGACTCTCTTTGTCCTCTTCCGTCTCCAAGTGGCTATCTGTTACTAATGGTAAAAGATGCAGTGGTAATCCATATCCTTCCTTCCTATCCTGCTCCCCAGTGTCTTGCAATACCACTGGCATAGCGGATGGATCCAAAGCTCCTATTTCCACTGCTCTCTTTACTGCTAACTCCACTTCTGGTGAGTCAGCTCTTCCTACCACGTCAGCATATGTTACGTCCCCAAAGGTCTTCCCTTTTTCCAGGTACACATCCTGAAAAGTCATATTACTGACTGGTACTACTGTTCGTCGTGAACTCTGCACTAAGGCACTGGTGGAAACCAACCCCAGCTTACTCAAATGCTGCTGATTCGGTTCCACCACACCCATGCGGTCAAATTCCATTTCCCGGCAGTATACAACTACATTGCATACATGGCGGGGAGGAATTCACACTGTCTGAGAGACAGACGAGACGCCTGAAATCCGGCGGAGCACACACTGGACTTTCATCTCTTGTGGATATCGAAGAGTGAGTTCCCCTGTCACACTATCCAATACCGCTCCATACAGAGAACAAAAATCTACTCCCAAGATTCCCTCATCCGTCAATTCAGCCACAGTTGTTGAAACAACAAATGAATGTTGATTCACCCAGAAGGGTATCACCTGTCTGCCATGTGTCCGCATATGAGATCCATCAGCACTTCTGACCGACCCAGACCCCACAGGGTTAGTCGACAGACCTGCGAGCTTCTTGAAAAAATGGTGACCCATCATGGGGTGACTAGCTCCAGTATCGATCAGAAATTCCCCCAAGCAGCCCTGAATCTGCACAGGCAAGTACCATCTCTTCCCTTGTAAAGGAGAAGGTTGCAAGGCAAATCTCTGGATTCCAGTTTCACCGCCCAAGTCATATCCCCTCGAGTTGAGAAACTTAACTATAGGATCATCGGGTTTGAGTCGCGAAGCACAAAACCTTTCCACTTCTTCCGCCAACTCAATTCTACGGACGGTGTCCAGATGAGCTAAATCTTCAACACCCTTCTCGTCCGTTCCCTGGGGCCCATCTCCACCTGGCGCATCAGACTCAGGTGCGGCTAACCCCAGCGGTTCCCATGAAATGGAATCTTTTGATTCTCCCCTGATAGTACCTTTGACAATCACAGGCGGGGTTGTTATCTTGTCATCGACAACAACCCCTGTTAGTTTTCCGTCGGTGGTGGGCTTTGGTCAGAAGAGGGTCCGTCTTTTTGTTTCTCGACCGATGATACATTCCTGGTATCCTTGGACCAACATGTCCTTGCAAAGTGACCCTTCTTCCCACAATTGTAGCATTTCGTGTCTTTGTTGGGTTTCCCCTTACCACGACCACGAGTTGCGACCTTCTCAGCCTTCTCAGCTTTACTACGCTCCTCCATGACTTTCCCAATCATGGTCTTCAATGCACCCTCCTCTGGCGCTTGAGCGTCTGATCCTGGAGCCTTTCGTCTTACATAAAAAGAACGACGTCCCTTCCATTTAGGATCTATAGCTGCCACCTCTTGCACACCCTCTGTAGCCAGTTCAACCTCCTCTACGGGCATCTCTATTACTGCTACAGGGGCTGCCTCTACAGTTTTCAACAGCTTCCTCTTTCTCAGAGCATCTTCTGTAAGCTCGAAGATATCTGCTAGTGACATAGTGGTCTTCCACTGTGAAGCAATCTCGCTTGACAATCTCTCGTCCTTAAGTCCATCTATATACAGGCTGGACAACTTCCTTACCAGCCATGGATCACTTGGACTCATAGATGCAAATGCTTCTGCTGCTAGCACTCTGAGAGCCATTCCAAACTGTCTGTGCCCCTCACCGGGCTTCTGAACTCTTGCCTCTAGCTCAGATGCGGGATCCGCACCGGATGTGGAACCCAAAGCCCAAGAAGCTGTTTCCACTAATCCCTTGTACGTTCTTCCCCCGCTTAATTCAAAGCTTGTTAGGGCGGGATCACCAGGACCATCCCGCAGACACCATGACAAAGCTGCAAGGCACTCATCGCCTTCCCAACCATTATGTCTCATATCTGCTGAAAATCGTGTGAACCATTTCCTCCATGGAACCGAGCCATCATACTGCTTCATCTTGATAGCCTGCTTCTTCACAGGTGTCATTCCCGTTCTCAACGGTATATCAGCCTGACTCAAAGCATAGTCCACTGCCTTAAAGTTCCCCACGTCATTCGGTACCGCATCAATCCCCAATCTTCTAATTGCTGGATTGTTCTGGAACACTGCCTCATATTCCATTGACATATTTCCCCTATGTTGATAGGGTGTCCCACTCTGATTAGTACCTCCGGTCCTTGGTGTATACATGCTTCCTGGAGTTACATGACTGCCAGGTAATGGGGGAGGTGGTATATTGAACATAGGCCTCGCGTTCCCATAACAGTTATCCGGTCCCACATTGCTCCATCCCCCATAGGAGGTGTTAGGCCCTGCCAGATTCCCTTGACCTGGCGGCCGAGCATTCATGTTTGCTCCCCTGGGCAAACCTGGTCTACCTACCGTAGACACATTTACCGGAACTGTAGGAACTTGCTTCCCAGCTAACAGCAAACGTTTTCCAAACGTTTGCAAACGTTTCCCCCTGGTTTGGAGGAAAACGTTTGGAATAGGTTACACCAAAATGTTTGGAAAACGTTTGCAGAGGGTTTGCAAAAGGTTTGCAAAAGGATTGGCAAGGGCTTGGAGAACGTCTAGGTGACCATCGTTGCTACCTGTACACTAAAAGCCACCCTGAGGACCGAACCCAGGGCCTTTAGATCGGTAGTCTCAGGCTCTCCTGTTTGAGCTAACGAGGCATTTGGTAGAGAGACAAATTGATTAGAAACGAAGGCATGTACAACCTGCCCCCATGTCATGTGCCCCACCCCCTATCTACCGTGGGAACACTTACACAGATATCCCCCTCCCCCTCCCCCCCCCCACCACACACACATACACTCTAAAAAATGTGTGTTAACTTAACACACTTTTGTAACACACTTTTTTGTATACTTATTTTACACACCCTTTTTTTTAACACACTTCACACTTTTGTCAAAAGTGTGTTGATCTTAAAAGTGTGTTGCGATAAAAAGTGTGTAAAATGTAAAGTGTGTGAGAGAAAGTGTGTAAGTGATCAATGTGTGTTGCTTTATTAAGTGTTTAGATATATCAAGCGTGTTATTCAACATTGCCTGGCACAGGCTGCTAGCGGAGCACCACTAGTGTACCAACAGGCAAAATTTCACCAACCACAGCATGTATAGTCACCAGTGCAATGGTGGCCGATTGTGGCAGCTATCCTACATAGCAAAGCCCTGTATGGAATAACCTTAAGCAGGTTTTGATTACACATTGACTTATATTATAGCTGAACACACAGGAAAGGTGTCCTATTCCTTCCACATTATTTAGACCTTGCTAGGACAGGATATTCAGTCTTCAAAGGGATTCTAACTTCTTAGCCTCATGCAGCCATTGAAGTTACACTTCATCATATGTTTAAAATTTGATTACAAATCATTAAACATGATCAAAAGTGCATTTACATCTTGAAGTGTGGCTGAAATTTCTAAAACAATGCTTGTGGTGCCATCTGGTGTCAATAAAAATGTGTGTATATTGTACACACTTTTATTACTTACACACATTTGACAAAAAAGTGTGTAAGTGTGTTGAGAAAAGTAGTGTGTTAAAAATATGTGTGTTATTCTTTATCCATGTTCCCGCAACACACATTTTTTACAGTGTAACTCCTGTACCCCTGCCATTTCACCCACCCAGTCGATTCAGACATCGGGTGACTTTGACCTCAAACGGACCTGTCTAGGATATTGAGATCTGAGTATAGCTTTTAGTATACCTACTACCATCTCCACAATGGAGCAGGGGTAGAGTGTTAGCCTCGCATGCAGAAGATCCTGAGTTCTAGGCTCAGTTAGGAAAGAAAAAAATAATTTTAATGTTAGTTAGAAATAAGCATGTAGTAATAAAAAAAAATTAAACTGTAATGCTACTCATTTTTAACATGGTAGGTTTAGCATAGTGAAACCCATAAAACTGTACACTATTTGGTCAGATGTCCCGCTATATGTGCTATTTATTAATCCTTACAGTCATGGTTATCTTTTTAATGGGAAACACGTTAAACAAACGTTCATAAAACGTTACAGACAAACGTTTGGCTGTAACGTTATAAGAACGTTATTTAGTGTCAACGTTTTTACGTAAAACAAACGTTCTATATACGTTTTTGCAAACGTTTGCAAACCTTCTACAAACGTTAAATCCTGGTAATGTAAACGTTTTTTTGTTAGCTGGGGACCCACTACACTAGCACCCGAGCCCTAGTGGTGTTTGGGGGAACCTCCCTGCTGTGTCAACTATATTCACTGTCACCCCACCTGGTGCATAGCTCTGGTACCACGGTTGTTAGGGAAGCCTGTCCCTTGGCACAATGTTTAGTTGCTTGCTTGTCACCACCGCTGGAGCTTGGGTGGCATGCCCGTGCTTGTCTGCTTGAACCTTGCTTACGATGTGTCACCCCACCTGGTGCATAGCTCTGGTACCACGGTTGTTAGGGAAGCCTGTCCCTTGGCTACCATGTTTAGTTGCTTGCTTGTCACCACCGCTGGAGGTTGGGTGGCATGCCCGTGCTTGTCTGCTTGTACCTTGCTTATTAGAATCTACAATGTACGTGTGTGAATGTGGATTCGAGTACGACGGCCGTAAGAAGAAATGCCCGCAATGTACGGCGCCGTATAAGGGAACTAAGGCAGCTTTGGACTTTGGCGAAGTCTCCGAGGAGCGGGAAAGTGAATAGTCGCCATTGTTGGAACCGGGCTCTCCAAGCATGGAGAGGGAAGCAGCGGTCAAGGCAAAGATTAAGTTGGCGGAGGAGAAAGCCTTATTATTGAGGCGCAAGGTGGAGATGCAAGACCTGGAGGAGAGGTTAGAGCAGATTAACGTTGAGAACGCAGAAATCGAACGCAGACTGTCGGTGCGTCAGCGAACGCAGCCACCGGCGGGCCAAGAACCAGCTTCAGGCAACAATGGCGGCGCTTCCGGCAACAACGATCCGGCTTCTCAGCAGTCGCCTCCACTCCTTTTCTACACGGATGGCAGCCCCTACGACCCTGGGGATAATTCATCGCTGGCCTCATCGACTCTGCAGGCAGGGCTGAAGTCGGTGGGCTTAGGTCTGCAGGCTCTCGGTCTTGGAGGAGGAGCAAACTCGTCGGTTCCGGGCGCAGGTGAGAACAGTGTCTATGGTGGCGCAGGGTGGAGTGGTGAGCCGGCTCGGCGTAAGCGGTCTCGCCACTGGATACGCCCTGACTACCATTTGCCTTTTGATAAGGGTTATGAGGAAATGACCTACCGTGAGCTTATGTTCGACATGGTGTGTGTTATGCAGTGCATCTATAAGGCCAATGACCCACGATTCTCACTGGAGGGGTACCTGGAGCATTTTTAAGTACATTAAGTTGAAAGAAATAAAGCCAACATATGTCAACAAGGCCGTTGCCAGGTATGATTTTGATGTCACCACAAAGGTGTCATCGGGCCAGATGGGTTATATGGCGGCGGAGCATACGGCTAACGCCACCCACTTCGGCATAGATAACACAAGGGCGTATGTTGAAGCCATGAAGTTGATGCAGTCTCAGGGTGCTCAGCAGCAGGGTGGGCGTCAGAGCCAGGGCAGTGGAGGTGGCGGCGGCAAGGCACCGAGGATATGGTGTCCCGATGACGTGTGCGCGTCGTGGAACTTTACTAGTTGCAGCTTCAATCCCTGTCACAAAACACATGTCTGCTGTGTGTGCCGGGGTGCTCACCGTGCCAGGGGTGGCTGCAACAACGGCGCCCAACAGCAGCAGCAGCAACAGCAGCGGTACCAGCCTCAATCGCAACAACAGTTTCAGCAGCAGTCCCAGCAGTCTTATCAGCATCCCCAGTTTCAGCAGGGGGGGGGGGGCAGCGCCAGAACTACCAGTGAGTCAGCACAGTGACTTTGACACTTATGGCTATGCCCAGTCCCAGGAACTGACATGTTTTTCAAGTGTAACAGAGATGCTGGACGCTTATTGTGATTATATCCCTTTATGGGACGCTTCTGTGACGCATACGGTTGAAGGAGTCAACTCTCAGTTAAAACCTGCTGGCTGGCGTCGCATGTTATCTGACTCAGCTGATGTGGGGGGTAATACTGTATGGGACGTTAATAGCTTGTTTTTGTTAGATGGGGTTATTCATGGATTCAAAATTGTTGATCCTTATGCTAATGTGCAAAGTTATGAGTGTAGCAACTACAGCTCGGCTACAGTGGGGGCGGTTGATTTCATGAATGATATAATTTGTAAAGAACTGGAGCTAGGTAAATTGTCAGTGGTAGATTTTAAGCCACATTGTGTACATGCACTGGGGGCGGTGGAGAAGGCTACTGGGGGTTATAGGCCTATCACAGATGCCAGTAAACCGGACGATGTATCAATCAATAACTACATGTCAGAGACATTTCAACATTTTAAGTTTCATAGCATGGATGACATATGTTCAGAGTTATCCCCGGGTTGTTTCCTGGCAGTCACTGACATTTCTGCGGCTTATAGATCTTGCTTGATCAGGCCGGGTGACAGGAGGTTTCAAGGTCTCCAGTGGCATGTAGGAGATCAAGACTGTTATATTCAAGACAATTTCCTATCTTTTGGAACAAGAGCGTCACCGTACATATTTAATAGTCTGACGGACTCAGTCACTAGATATATGAGGAGTTATGGATTTAAGTGCTACAATTATTTGGATGATTTCCTCCTTATTGCTGACACTTGGGAGTTATTTAGGGACGCCCAGCTAGCGCTGCATGCTACTCTACATAATTTAGGGTTTGATATAGCATATAAGAAGGTGCAATCACCAGCGCAGGTACAAAGGTACCTTGGAATAAACATTGATACGGTGCAGATGAAGCTGATATTACCCCAGGATAAAATGTTAAAACTTAAGAATGAGCTTGCGTTTTTTGTCGGTCGCCGACAGGCGACGCAGAAGCAACTTCAAAAGTTATGTGGGATCCTGGGGCACTGTTCCACCGTTATAAGAGGTGGCAGGACCTTTTCTCATAGGATTATTGCACTGTTGACCAATTTTTCTTCTTCTAAGAGGCGTGTTACTCTCAGCAAATGTTTTTTCAAAGACTTAGACTGGTGGAGAAACTGTTCCCACTGGTTTAACGGAGAAGCCAAAATGGTGGGTCGGCGCATTCAGGATCAAGGGGAAATATATATGGACGCCTCGGGTTCTGGACTTGGGGCTGTTTTTGGTAGGGACTGGTTGGCCGGCTCTTGGTCAAGCAGGCTGAGTGCTGCGGGGGACTATCATGCACATCTGTGCGCCTCTCCCGGTTCTGATGTGCCGGATAACATAAATGTCCAGGAATTGTACCCCTTAGTAGAATCATTGTGGCGTTGGGGGCATAAATGGAGAGATTGTAGGATTGTATGTAATTCTGATAATACTCAGGTTGTTGTGGGGGTAAATACCGGTAAGAGTGATAATTCATTTGCTATGTCTTTGTTAAGACGCATATTTTGGCTGTGTGTTATTAATAACTGTTACATAGTGGCTAGGCATGTACCGGGTAGATTAAATGTGGAGGCGGATGCATTGTCGCGTTTGTCTGACAGTGGTTATAAAGTCCCCCACCGTTTTTGTTGTTCTAGATGCCGGCCGGTTGCTGATGAAATTGGACGCTAGTGCAGCCCGAGTGAGGTCATATTGTTGGGCCCAATCCACCTGGAGAACCAAGGCCTCGCAGTGGAAAAAATATATTTTGTTTTGTTCACTGTTTATGCTACCGGTAGTCCCTACTACAGTAACCAATATGTGTAGATTTGTGGTGTATCTATCATCTACTCTATCCTATGTTAGTATCGATAATTATGTGTCAGGTGTCATCAGTCTGAATAGCTATTTTGGCTATAATGTATCCACAATAAGGCTGGACTTTACATTCTCCACTACTATGAAGGGGTTGAGGCGCGTGTTAGGCGACCCTGCCCCTACTCGTATCACTTTAACCCTATCGAACCTGTTAGCCATGTCTATGTCTTTTGATTGGCTGGATGTTAATCAGCGCTGTATGTGGGCGTGTATTTGTACTAGTTTTAGATCATTACTCAGGAAATGTAACCTGGTGCCAGATAACTTTAAATTAGAAGGGCATTTCCTCAGAAGAAGGTCGCTGCGGTTTCATGCGTGGGGCGTCCTATTATCTGTCTCTAGTTCAAAGACAATACAGTATGGTGAGAGGACTCATTTAATCCCTGTTACTTATACTCATAACTCACCGCTTTGTGCTGCTAGTATGCTCAGGAGGCATTTTCAAGATGTCCCTTCTGAGACCCCTGATTCGCCTGTGTTTTTGTTGAAGCAGGGGGAGGTGACGGTACCGCTGACTTATACGGTACTAATGAAGTTTCTCAAGAGGATTCTCAAGTGTGTAGAAATGGACCTACCCTAGTAGCAAACACACTGTGGCCCCGGACGGGGCCAGACTGTGTTTGCAAGTCTGGCCCGGAGTGGGCTAACCGACGGGCTCCCGTCGGTTTAGGGCATTGGGTTTTGGTCTGGCCCCGTGCGGGCTTCCCATGTTGGGCGCAGATCGGGTTTTGGACGGGAAGCCCACTTTGGGCTCAGATCAGTTTTTGGACGGGCTTCCCACTTTGGGCTCAGATTGGTTTTTGGACGGGCTGAAAGTGGGTTCAGATCGGTTTTTGGACGGGTTGAAAGCGGGCTTAGATCGGTTTTTGGACGGGTTGAAAGCGGGCTAAGATCGGATAATTATGGGTTTTTAGAATCTATTCAATCATTCTCCAATGGTTTCTTATATTTGTTGAACCAGATATCCTAGGTCCTGCTAATCAACCCAAGGTAAAATCATACTCTTCCTACCCAATAATGGAAGTATCAAGCAGGCCTATTATCATCAGTTTGGAGCCACATGCAGCATAGACAAGTGTCTATGGTGCACATTGGCCTTCAAAGCCATAGTTCATACCTACATGGGGCACATGAGTCTTACATTAAGATTGTAATGCCACAGAAATAGTGTTTACACTGGATAGCTGCTTAGAGAACCTCCTTTTCATCATTCAAATATATATTCTATCTTATTTCCAAACTGTGAGAACATCTATTTATTGTTTCCTATTCTACATCACTTTAACATTTTATTGTATTATTATATAATGTCAATTTCATCTGGCTTTGTTGGAAAACTCTAGATATTGTATAGTAGTGACATCTGGTGTCAATCATCAGAACTATTAGACCAGTTTCCCTGTCCAAACCCAACCTCAGCCCTCATCGGCCCGGAGTGGGCTAACCGACGGGCGCCCGTTGGTTTAGGGCACTGGGTTTTGGTGTGGCCCCAAGTGGGCTGCCCGAATTGGGCTCAGAACGGGTTTTGGACGGGTTTCCTGTCATCTGGCCAACATGAACCCAAAGCGGGTAGCCCTCTTTGAAACTGATCTGAGCCCAAATCGGGCAGCCCGCTTTGAAACTGATCTGAGCCCAAAATGGGCAGCCCGATCGGGGCCACACTTCAGCCCAGCCATCTGCCCAACATGAAACCCAGCTCAGTTTTGCCCGACTTCAAACAGCCAATCCGAGCTAAAACCAAATTGGCCCCGTGCGGGCTTGCTACTAGGGTACCAGGTTCAGGTGTTCACTCCCTAAGAAGGGCAGGGGCAGCTTACCTTCATCATTGTGGAGTGCCCCTGGAGGACATCCGACAGACGGGGGACTGGGCCAGCCTTACTGCGCTCATTTATTTGGCGAAGCCCCTGTCGTCACGTATAGATCTAGACCGCATGGTTAGTGACTCTATGAAGTCACAAGTCTAGGTTATTACCGGTAGTTGTCATGTCAATGTTTGTTATACTGTACCATGATATTATAGTATATATGTTTGATTCTGGGTGTTGCCGTTCATTGTCTACATGGCCCAAGTCCATATACTGCCTTGTCCATTATTCCAATGCCAGAATCTTCGCCAGTGTCAATGGTTAGAAACAGTCCAAACTGTTACGTGTATTGATACCAGAATGTTAAACCCTAGCACCCGAGCCCTAGTGGTGTTTGGGGGAACCTCCCTGCTGTGTCAACTATATTCACTGTCACCCCACCTGGTGCATAGCTCTGGTACCACGGTTGTTAGGGAAGCCTGTCCCTTGGCTACCATGTTTAGTTGCTTGCTTGTCACCACCGCTGGAGGTTGGGTGGCATGCCCGTGCTTGTCTGCTTGAACCTTGCTTACGATGTGGTTTTTTTTTCTTGTTATTTTCATAATAAATATAGGCCGTTCATTGTCTACATGGCCCAAGTCCATATACTGCCTTGTCCATTATTCCAATGCCAGAATCTTCGCCAGTGTCAATAGGGAAGGAAAAGATTAGTCACCTTTAGCAAACCCATAGCTCATTAAAAGTGGACATTATATTTTATGTCCTTATATGTTGGCAAGAGTAATTCAAACCTAAAGGTGTTTAATGATGCAGATTTCGGGTTCAATCCCAAGTTAGGTCTGCTTCATACATTCCTGGACACAGATGCAACAATTTTTTTTTTAAATCATCACTCCATAAACTATCTAAATGTTTGGTAGTGGTTCCCTTCGGTTCCCGTTTACGTGATAAACATAGTCAAATAAAAACGTTAAATAACGTTATATAACGTTGTGAATACAAACGTTTTGGTAAACTATAGAACAGTGTTAAATAACGTTCTACATATAACCTAAAAAAAACGTTATACTTTATAACGTTTCAGAACGTTAAAAAACGTTCTTTGTTCACTGGGGTAGAGAGAGACTGTAGGTAAGATGTGAGGTCTCCAGGATGAGTTAGGGTGAGTTAGGGTGAGTTAGGGCGTGTTGGATCAGCACACACAGAGCCGGGTGCCGTCCGGCCTCTGATCGGGCAGTGTGTAATGACAACCTGAGCCCCTGGATAACCACAGCACCCCCCCTACACCCCTACCACTCCATATATATCCTACCCCACCACTCACCAGAAAACCACAGCCCCCCTCCCCCACCTCCCTACCAGCCCCACACACACACCAGCCTACCAGCCCCCACCACTCACCTAGCCGCATTAACTACAACATCCATCCACCAGCGGCCACTTCACCCCATCTAGTAAAGCAAATGTCATTGGCCTTTTTGAACCAGCCCAGCTAACAAAAATATGACTGATTCTCATGAACGTGATGCAACTTACTGAAACCTTCTATTTTCCATATTTCTGGAACGCATTTCTCTTTCAACTCATTTTTTTTGGCCTATAAGTTGTAAAGTATTTAGTTCTAACGGAAAATGTATCCTGTACCCTACCTGCTTTTCTTCTTATGTCAGTAATATGGCCAAAAGTGACCTAAAGTTGACGTAATTGTACTTTTTTCAGTGTTTTTCAAATAAAAAAATTGTAAAAACCTATATGTGTGTGGTTTTTTTTTCTTGTACAGTCAAATAATACTAATAGCCATCGTTCTGATTCATTTTCATGTACTCCCCCCCCATATATTATTCACAAATGACCCAAAACTCACTGCACCCTATATTCGCCTTTCTGACCGCTTTTTTCACCAATATAGTCTAATTTTTTCCACCTCCCCCCCACCTGTAAATTTGAATAACAAGGGCAGTATCATTTTATAATAATGTAGTATAGGCCATCAGTAGTCATATATGAACGGTATAGTACTTACATCAGCCTCCTATTTTCGTCCAGCTGCCTTCTTTCAAGTATGGTCTGTCCATTTCCGTGCAGTAGCCTTTCTGACCACTTTTTGTTCCTCAAGTTGTGGTTTCCACACTTCTTCCAGTTAACTTGTTTCCCTCTGTCCATTCTACGGAGCCACACGGCCCCTAATTAAAATCCATTTCTGAGACCCGTACCACTTTTATTCTGGCTTCCACCTGGAAGCCATTTTTCATTTTTTGTCAATATTCGCCTCTCTGACCGTATTCTGTGTTTCTGACCATTTTTTTAAAATTCTCCATAACTTTCTTGCAACCTAGTATCCTTCCTTGTACTAATATAATTCATATATCCCACATTCAGTTCCACACATGTGCTGAGCAACGTTGCTCTAAGCCGGGCGATAATGCGTGCCAGTTGGAAGGCAGGGTCCAATTTTGGTCAATATTCGCCTCTCTGACCGTGTTATGGCTGTCTGACCAATTTTTAAAAATCCCCCATAACTTTCTTGCAACCTAGTATTCCTCCTTGGACTAATATAATTCTTATATCGAACATTTAGTTCCACACATGTACTGAGCAACGTTCCTGTAAGCCGGGCGATAACGTGTGCAGGTGCCAAAATAACGTCTCTGTACACTGCGTGTTCGCCTGTCTGACCAGTTCTGACCCGTTCTCCACGCAGTCAAATGAACATAGAAAATGGTCCATCCCACTAAGGCGCAGTTGCAAGGCAATTTCTTCCTCTACAATTCCTTGTCTTGTGTAATTTCCTCCTTTCTTTACTTGTACTATAAAACCACTGCCACCGACCTTTCCATGTCGTATTCCACTTTGTAGTACTGTTGTTTACATTGTTCGCCTTTCTGACCACATACCCCCCCTGTCGTGTTGGTGCTATACTGAGCACTATTCCCTACCCGATTCAACGCAGAGTGCTGCCCGCGCTGCCGCATACTGCCACGCCCTCTGTCTTTTCGTCTGCGAACGAATCAGGTCACCTCGAGCGGGTTACAACTTTTGCACAGCAGTTTCTACTTCCGCACGGTAAGTTTTGCTATGATTTTCGCTATGAAAATCACCAAAAAATGTCATACCACTGCTATATCATCCCATCCAAACTTCACACGCTATATAAACCGTTCAGTGGCAACTTGCACAACTCCTCCGCAACACTTATATCGTACGGCAAACTATTCAGAACAGTATAACAATATACCGGACCTCTCCAGATGCTCCTCCTCTCCAGGCTCAACCCCGTACTTGTAATCGATGTGTTCCAACATTAAAATGGTCAGAAAGGCGATGTCATTTCAAAACAATGCACATACATCTTCTGCCCTACCCTTAACAATGTATACCGGCACTGAGGTAGTGACTTCTCTGCGTCACACATGATGCTCACTGGGTACCCCCCCCCCCCCCCCGGTAGGCTACCCGGTACCCGGTACACCCATGCTACCCCCCCCCCCCCCCGGGCTTAGCAGACTTAGTAAAGAAAACTGTAGGCCTAGTCCTCCCCTTGATATCAGCTAAGGCAGAGTGAATGTATATTTGTCAATTTTAGCGGTCAAATACCTATAGCTCTACGTGCTTTGTCTGCTTGAATGAACCTATTATATTTATACACTATACAGAAACCCAGTCACTAGTGGTAATGATGTACATAGTATGCCCATACTACTCCCTCTATGGTACTGTTATAGGTACGGCTGTGCATATCCCATTCCCATGTATATATACACGTAGCCTACATATGTATATAATTAGGGGCTCTGGATGGGGGGGTCACTTCTCCCTTGTCGATTATATATAAGAAATGCCCATGTCCCATGTCACTAAGCAAAAACCTGTGTCACTTTTATATGTCACTAACCCAATTGAGTTATTGGGTATTCTATATCCATAGAAACTCCTAAGCACACTTCAATTTTAGTTATCCTACTTTTTCTGGTCGCTAACTTTGATTTCATGTCACTAGTCTTCATGTCACGTGTCGATTTTAATGTCTGCCCATGTCACATGTTGCTTAGGTTGCCTTGTCACATGACGATTTCAAGAAACAGCCATGTATAAATGTTGATTTTAAGAAATGCCCATGTCGCCATGTCGCCATGTCAAATTTGGTGGTCCACACCCATATGACTAATACATTGCCTTTCATTTCATCACAAACAGATCAAAATGTCAGATAGCGAGAAGAGCGAGAGGGACAATGTGGCGGATGCTGCGAGCAGCGACAGGAGCGAGGCCGCCGCCCCGGACAATGCCCCGGACACTGGCAGCCAAGAGGAGGAGAGGGCCACCCTCATCCCCCCCCCCAGGAGGTGCCCCCTGCCGGTACTGGAGGGCTGGATGGCCAAGCATGCCCCGCACAGGTATATGCTTGAAGCGAGGGACCTACAAGTATACAAGAGGGTCGAGCACAGGCTGATCAACCGGCGGTCCTATGCCACATACTCCCCGGATGCCGACTACATGCTGAAGAAGAGCATCTCTTCTAGTGTAAGTATGTCTACCATATAACATACTTTGTTGGGCATTTTTCCTTTCTGTAAATATCAATATGTATATACATGTATCTACACCCACAAATCCACTCCCCACAACTGACATACACTTGTAAGCTGTATACTATATAAATGTTTGCTTTGTTTTACCACTGTTCTGTAACTTTTTCCCACTAACATACAATCTGGATTTTTTTTAAATATTTCTTCACAAAGTTGTTCGCCTCGTTAAATTTAACTCCAGATGTACACCTTTGTGTCACCTTTGTGTCATTAAACATGGCCTACATATGTTTCTAATTTTAGCCTGTTATATAACTTGACTTAACAGATCAACAGGCCCACGTCTGGTCCCGCATACGAGAGGAAAAAGCTACGGGATGTAGCATATCATGCCCAAAAAAGAAAAGAAGGTGAGGAGATATATTTATCCCCAGTGTATCATTTTATTCAGTTTGGACTATTCACAGTAGCACTTGCTGGTATTTATACCTCTATACCGTAGTAAGATACATGGTCAGAAAGGCGAAGTGCATATCTGGACAACATGTCTTTTCATTTGTAATAATTTTATGTGAAATTCACATATTGGAACTGCAAATAATATATTGGTACTATTTCTTTATAGCAGCAGAAGAGAGGAAGGAGGAAGGTGCCGGGGGGCAGCCGAAGCGCAAGTCGCGCGTCGACTTTGATGCCCTCCGGCGGCGCATATCATACCCTCATCCTGATGATGAGTCGGACCCCACCCTCTCCACCAGCCCCACCACCCCCGACACATCACCTCCGAAGAGGAAACGACGAGCACGGAAAGGTGGGTCTCAATTTTGTTTTCAACTATATCTACACTGCATTCATCAATCATACTTCCAGATTTGCTGCAAATTTCACTCGGGGGCGCTTTGGCGCATGTCACTCAACTTTGGCATTTGTCTATCTATACATGCATGAAACTCAGAAATGCGATGTGCTATCTATGTTTTTTAAGTACCTGGCATTTATATTACTTCAGTTAAACCCGCGGCTCGTGCCCCAACGACCTCCAGTTCGGACGGGGAGGAGGCGGCACCACGTGCGGCACCACGTGCCATAAAGCAGGAGGTGGAAGGTATGTTTTATATGGGTTTTTTTTGGAAATACAAGACTTCCTTTGATTTAGAATTGAAGGGCTGTATTTATATGCCCCCATTTAAAACAATGTGGCCGTATGAAATGGGCTAGGAAAATATGGGTTTTTCTTCATAATGGTGGAAGTAAGCAAACATGGACTGCATATATATGTATGGATCTAAATACCCTGAAATAAATGCAGAGCGCCACTGAAAAGTAACCTGGTAACTGGTTAGTGAACTTGCAGTGCTTGGGCCTATAACACTAGGCAATACTAGTACAATACGGCACAAGCACTGCTCTTGCACTAACCACTGACTCAGTCACTTTAAAATAGCGTGCAGCTCTGTCTATATTTTGAACCCAAAGTTCATATTATTTTCTACGATTTGTTTGAATTAAAATAATTTTTAAAAGTACAACAGAGCCTGCAAATAAGAACGAGTTTACATGCTTAATATTCCACCTGCCTGCTAATATGGTTATCACCACGTAATTTAGTTCCTTTTTGGTATTTTCCATTGCCATTTGCTGAACAAAATTCATCATGAGAGATATATTCTAATATATCTATTTCTTTCCTCATAGCACCGGCGTCGTCATCTTCGGGGACCATTTTGTACGAGCCTACCCCCGCCCCAGGACCAGCACCAGCCTCTACGTCCCGGGAGGAGCCAACGCCCTCCACCTCCACAGGCGTGTCTTGCCCCGCCCCCTCCTGGCAGGACCGGATGGCCGCCTCTGCCAACCGCCGTTACTGGCGTGCAATAATCCGGGCGGAAGTTGCACGCCTTAACGGCGAGTTGGCGGAGCTGGGGGACACCACGTCCTCCGATTCCGACTACGACTATGGTATGTACTTGACTTCATGTGACATGGACTATGATTCGCCTTTCTGACCATGCACTGTTCCTGTCCCCCTAGGTACTGATCCATACCTTAATTTAGCACAGTCCATGTTCTAATGCATTACACTTGCATTCAACATTATTTATCTTCAGCCAGCTGCACCATACATTTGTTGCGTTACATTTTGATATTATATTAAATTGGGGGGTCAGATGGATATTTACTGTGTAACCCAATTGTTTCGGATCTACCTTGTTATAAAACAGGAATTAATCGAGTCAGGGGAATACAAACTGTATACAAAACCCTCAAAATATTATATAAAAAATATCCAGGACAAAGTTTAAGCGAGTTAACTTTGAAAAAGAGACACGTGAACCTGGTTTCTCTTTTCACGGTGACCACCCAGGCCTATTTAAAAGGGGTTGTTCACTTATCCAAACTGCTGACGTTTTATATATATATAGCGGAAACCTTTTGTATTGCAGCTGCACCGCCGGCGGTAACCCGCGTGCCAGGGCCAGAGGCTCCCACGACGCCGCCACGAGCCACGACACCGCCACCTACCACGACACCACCACCTACCACGACACCGCCACCTGCCACGACACCAACCACACCTCCACCGACCTCTACACCGCCAGCCGCAACCATAAAGGTGGAAACGGAAACCGCAGCGTCAGCACCACACCACCCGGGCTACCAGTACACCTCACTGGTAGTGGTGCACCTGCTACCCGCAGAGGAGGAGGGGGGGGCAGTGCCCGACACTGGCGATGTCGATGCCACGACGGAGCAGCTCTAATTTGTTGTACCTAGTCGTGTACCTTTGTGGGCTTTTTTTTTTTGGATTCGAATGAATCTACCAAAATTATATAGGGGAAGCCTAAATTATCTTATTTCCATCTCGTTTCTACCCTGTTCACTTGTAAACATAACACTATTTTAATCACGTCATAGGGTCTTGTAATACGGCCATGGGTTATTTAACAGGGGCTGTGTAATACCGCACTCCTTTGTTTAATCTATGAGACAGTCGTATTTCCTAGCAATTAAAGTTCTAAGTCCAAATATAGATAATAAGCTATCATATGGTACCTGTTTACATTATTTTAACAGCCTAGTAAAGCTAATTATAATCAATGTGAGTATAAACCAATACGACACGGCGTGATGTTTTGGATATATTATAGCTAGGTTCGCCTTCATTTTCCTTAACATTGTAGCACTTTGGTCTGGTGAGCAGAGCAAGTCCCGCGAGGGTCTACTCTTTTGCCAGGGAAGAAAGTGTATTGGTGTCACACGTGTATCATGTGGTTCGCCTTTCTGACCGTTTTATGAACATGAGTATGAGAGTCCCTATGGCCCCTACAATTATTACCGCAGACTCAAAGATTATGTAAACGGCCTAGGCCAGGTAATTTTAATCCATGTGAATATAAGCCAAAACGACACGGCGTGATGTTTTGTATTTGTTGTACCTAGTTTCGCCTTTACTTTCCGCATAATTGAACTTATTATGCGTTAGTTGAACCATCCATATGTGCAGTATTGGTCTCAAAATATCAAAATATTCAGCTACTTTTGGAAGTTTCACGGCTAAAATAACATTGATTCCATGATTTTGTTGAATGCATAGTAATCTATGGGAATGTGTATGTATGTTAGTCTTCCTTTTGTTTACTCAGGCAAAGATATGCTTGTCAGTATGATTTAGAGTAGAATTTTATGAAAAGGGCCTTTTTGGTGCACATGTCCATTCTTACAGAGAAATAACTGCAGGTCCATGTTTCTCCTTTATTTTCCTGTGTCCGTCCTTTTTAACACGGCCTAACACAGATAACTACTATCAATGTAACTATATATATATATTTACCTACATAACTCTAAATATATGTATGTCATTAGTATTCCTTTTTTCTTTTCAGCATTACATATAACCCGCGATTACATTAGCTCAGGTTTCCTACAGACTGGTACCTCTAGTCCTACTTCACTCATAAATACCTGGAATAGTGACATTTTATTTCTATGTATGGGGAAGTAGGTTTTTAAACTGATAGAAAAGTGGAACGCGTTTCCATCTATACAATTTTCTACAATTTTAAAGTGTTCATGTGCATGGCATTACCTCATGTATATATATTTTAGTAGGATAGATCATATACATATATCACACACGCTGTCCTGGCTTGACCAGTATATTTTATTTACATAGCATACATGTAATAGCTAGTAGTGTATAGAAGAAGAGCTCCTTGCTTAATATATATAGTTCAAAACTGATATTAAATCGTACTTTTTACATTTGCTCGCCTCTCTCCAATTGTTGTTTCTTTGATCTTTCATTGAACATCTAAACCAGGAAACACATCCTATTTTAACAGGCCACTTTCCTACATTTATCACCCATTATACAACTCACTTCAAGGCCGACTTTATGACTATTTCAGTGACATAAATTCATTCACAGTACGTTTGCCGAATTGGATACCGTTCATAACTGGTACATGTATGGAAGTCGCCTTTCTGAATGTATGAGTAAAATCCATTATGTCGTATGACATTTCCCCAATGGGATACACTTGTCGGCTTTATGAGTTTTTTGGTAAAATCCATTACATTTTAAAGCTGCCCTTTACCAGATATCTTTTTATGATTTCCCACATTTTTTCTTCTACTTAAATTGGTGGCACCTCCAATATACTGGGGATATATATATAAACTTTCACTTTACTTCAAACGTAACATGCATTTTCAGTTGTCACCAGTCAACAGCACTGTCAACTGGGACATATGTCATGTTAAAGTTCTACATGTTAGCAGTAGCTCCATGTCCTTGGCCCTTCCTCATAGGCACAGCTACATTTACACAGTAACGCTGCTGGGGTTCTTCCCTCTTCTTCTTGGTAATCTCCTCGTACAGAGCCATCAACTCTTTCATTTCGTCCGCTAACTCGTCCTCTCCAAGTCCAGGTGCACTAGTACAGTGCAGTGCTTTGTTTATTCCCCTGGCAAACTTGTTCACTATCTGGACTTGCAATGTGGGGTGAGGGTGGGTACCATCGTACAAGAGGTGGTACCGGTACACCACTTGACCACGGCTCCCCTTAGAGTTCCGGACCAACCCATCCAATCTAATGCAGACTGAGTTCTCCCGCACATTCTGATGCACCAAATTGTCATTGAAGGCCAGTATGAAATCTTGCATCAGGCACTGGTCTCCTTCTACAGACCAGCCGACCTCACGTCCTACCCTCACTGTTGACTTTAAGTCTACTGGATACAGGTTGGCATAAGAAATTTTGGCATCCGGCTGCAACACTCTCACGATATTAAATAACCTACTGTACTTTAGACCTAATGCTTCTACCGTCAGGTCATCATATTTGGGGTAAAATACCACACCATCCTTCTTGCCCGTTATTTCACAAATTCCCAGTGCCAGTACAATAACGGAATACTGGTGTTGCTCAAGGTGACAGCGCACACAGTGCTCAATGGAACTTATTGTGGCTCCTGGACGCCACAGCACTTCGACCTCTGCTACCGTCCTTGCCTGTATATACTTCTTCAGGTTCCTCAATCTGGAATCCCCAATTAGCAGGCATTTAGACCCCATTTCTGTGCTCCAGTCACACAAACACAGATTTCGTCCGAGTTGTTTATTTTTCACCGGAAGTAGAAGATGGAGGTGGCGCCCCCTGTGTGCGGAGAACCACATCACGTACATCAGCGCTGGTTCCCGTGTACCCGTTCACTCCAGATTCCGCTGCCAACAGGAGAGCTGTGTTTTCTTCAGCGAAGCACGGTAAGTCGATAATATGTCTGGAATATATCACATGCAATACCCACTTCCTTATAAAACACGGACAGGCCACAACACCCAACTTATCTAATGTTGTCATTAGGGCTATACACCGCAAAACCCATCCGAACACATGCCATAACATCTCCCTCCTGCAACGCTGCGCATTTGGTACTGTAACCAACCCGACATTTTCGTCATATGCCTTCGGTTCGCCTTTCTGACCGTTTTCTCCCAGTGTCGTACAACGCTCCCATCTTTTAGAAAACAGGGTCCTGTATTCTTATTCATCTCTTCCTACCTCATAGAACATGCTGCTGCCAGCATTTTGCCCTTTCCCTCCCCTGCGCTATCTCAAGTGTTACTACAACGCCCCGGTTTCTCTTGTTCGCCTTTCTGACCGTATGGCAATTTATTACAACTGTCCCATGCGGCAACTTGCAGTAACATTCAATTCCACACTCTGCAATGGTATCTATACCCTCATGTATGGCAATGTGCTGCGTTGTGCACACGACTAATTTTATGCCAGCGACCCATTCATACTCCTTGACCAGGTACCCCATTAAAGTACAACCTTTTCGACCTATCAGTTCTATTCGCCTTTCTGACCGTTTTCCCCACCTTCCTATCAAGTACTCCTTACAGTTGTAGAGCATGAATTTGTAGATTTGCATAGCTAAAACTAGCCCGTGCCTGATGCAACACGTATTATTATGTAGGACATTCCTTCCTTCTTACATGTCATAACCAACCTAAACCATTTATACATCACTTTCGCCTTTCTGACCGTTGTATTACCATTCGCCTTTCTGACCAAAAATACTTCAAAACTTGTAAATCTTGAAATCCAAAAGTAAGGTGCTGTTATGCTGCTCGGCTCCTCAAATAGCTGCAAATAGCTAAAACTAGCCCGTGCCTGATGCAACACGTATTATTATGTAGGACATTCCTTCCTTCTTACATGGCATAACCAACCTAAACCATTTATACATCACTTTCGCCTTTCTGACCGTTGTATTACCATTCGCCTTTCTGACCAAAAATACTTCAAAACTTGTAAATCTTGAAATCCAAAAGTAAGGTGCTGTTATGCTGCTCGGCTCCTCAAATAGCTGCAAATAGCTAAAACTAGCCCGTGCCTGATGCAACACGTATTATTATGTAGGACATTCCTTCCTTCTTACATGGCATAACCAACCTAAACCATTTATACATCACTTTCGCCTTTCTGACCGTTGTATTACCATTCGCCTTTCTGACCAAAAATACTTCAAAACTTGTAAATCTTGAAATCCAAAAGTAAGGTGCTGTTATGCTGCTCGGCTCCTCAAATAGCTGTGATATGACACTTCGCCTTTCTGACCAAATTAGTTGCAACATGCTTCTTTTATTCCCCCTTTGTACAAAACTCATTTTTGGTGTTAAATTTAGGCCGTGTCATGCCACGACAAAAGAAGGGGAAGCCGAAGGACTGGGACGCAGCTCCAAAGATTGTTCCTCCGCCGGGCGGTTCCGCGGACGATGAGCTTGTGACATGGCTTTCCCACCACAAAGCCATCTACCATGAGTTGAATAAGCAGGACCGCAAAATATACACCCGCGTGCGGAATCAACTCAAAAACCGGCGGGACTATGCCAGACAGAAGGATAATCCCGAGTTCAAAAGAAAAAAGAAAGAGGCCAGCTCTGTAAGTATAGTGCCCACGTGTTATGCACTTTGAGCCATCTTATAAATTCTGCTGAACATTACATTCACTTATATATTCCTCCTATCTCATGATTTAAAATATTTCCTACTGTTGAAGTACCATACAAATCTTAACAGCTTTGCCAAAAAATGCAATTTGTGTTCCGCCCTCTCCCCAATTTGTAGAGGAATCGTCCTATCCCGGATACCAAGGCAGGTACAGCTAAGAAGCTTAGGAACACGCTAAATAAACGTGTCAACACTGCTAAGAGTAAGTTAAAAAGAATTACTTTCTGCCCTAAATGTTTGGAACACGGTACATCACAAGTAGGCCATACATGTATGTGGCCCTTTGCGAGCCACTTCAATTACTTTCTACGCCATATTTTCAACACCTTTTTTCATATCTATATATGTAGACATAATTCTAATTTGGTACAGTGCAGTTCTTAATATAAATATCACTCACTTTGTGTTTCCATCGTCTTTAATACATGTACTTAAGGTACATGTCGTTGTTTTGTATAAGTAACCTTCATCCACTACTTAGCTTCACCGTCCTCTAAGTGCAATAAATTTTTGTATTATATTCTGTTATACGTTACACTTTTTACACGTTGATTATTTCCTGTTATAATTTCTTCCTTGCAATATATTGCTCAGTTATTGAAATGTTTTTGGCCTTTATATGTATTTTTCAACCCTTGTATAATGCAATGTAAATACCACCAGGTTTTGCCATACCGTAAAGAGTCCTGAGATCAGATTTCTTTTTGACTTAAACAACTGTCCTTCTCAATGCATTCATTTTGATATATAACCAGATATACACCAACCTATTTGTACTGCTCTAGCAGATTCTAAAATTTTCCCTTGTCGTAATTTATATTAAAAAAAACAGAGAAAGAGGAGGCCAAACTTCTTGGTAAAGTGGCTGGCGGCACCCGGTCCAGGAACGCGGCACCAACACCGTTTGTCCCGCCCCCGAACGTCCCTGCTACCAGGACTCCGGTGCCCATTTTGGACCCGCCGGACATGAAGCGCCGGCGGAAGCAGGCTACCCCGTTACGCTCACCACGCACCCTGAAGGAGGAGACCGGTGACAAGGGAGAAAAAAACAAAAAGGGGAAGAAGGAAGGAGGTAAAGTGCCGTTCGCCTTTCTGACCACATACTACCTGTCGCCTTTGTGACTGGTATAACTGTACATATTGCAGTACTTGATGCAATGTGACCCATTCTGTATAATTTGTATTAAACCTTCCTGAATGTACAGCATAAAAATTATTTCTGGAATTTATACAACATATATATATGTCTATAAAGTGAAATAGCTAGGGCTCGCCTTTCTGACTGTTTAGTTGCGATCCTGTTTCCAGCAGAAATAGTTGCTTCCAGATGAGAGCCACACGTAATGTAGAATTTACTTTAACAATTCGTGCTGGCAACAGGTTCGGAACATCCGTCCAGGGCCGAGCGGAATCGTCTGCTGGACGTTGAATTGCGGAAAACCCAGATCAAGACCCAGATGGCCCTGATGGAGAAGGAGCTGATGGCTTTAAGCAGTGGCACCCCAACCAACCGGGACCCCAAACACCAACGTGAGTTACATGCAAAGTCACATTGTGCAATGCAATCTGCTTCTTACAGCAGGGCTTTATCCAGACTAATGTATAACCATGAAAATGATTTAAATTATTTCCTATGTAACAACTCGTTCTATGTTATACGCAGATGTTTCACCACAGTATTTAAAACATGTGTCTTCTGATCAATACAGATCAACGTACAACAGTGGTATTCGGGGCTGGGAAAGGGAAAGGGGGGATAAAACGGCCAAAGCAGATGGATGAGGGAGATGACTCAACCCCTGACTCTGACGTTGAAGTACAGTGCTCCCCAGACAAGACGCAATCCGAGACCCCACGCCACTCACCACCACAGAAAGCAGAGGAAGAAATCGTACACAACAGGGAGTGTCCATACTGCTCCTTGATGGTCCCCTCCCTGGCTGCCCATTGCCGTGCAGCGCATAATGTCTTTGTCAATGACAGTAAGTGTACTTTTCCTTGTCCCAGTCTGCATGAACAAACTTTCATAGCTAATTAGTGAATACTGCATTGTATTTATGTACATTCCCGATTACGTTGCTTGGTATTTACTCTCTCCTCCCGTTCATGAAACACCACCCCACCCCTCATACAAGCATATTTTAATAGTACACTACTACATATTAATATTATTAAGGTGCGGATGACGTGGACCATGATGTCAAACCAGTGACACAGACATCACCCAACATGAGGTGTGGCCCACATCCAGTTTGTTTGTTGTTGTGTATTACACTGACGTTCAGCAGTGCAGTTGCATTGTTGTTGTTTTTACTCGTTGTACATATCCATTCTTATGTACTATGCCCCGTCACATCAATATATTTATACATTGTTTACTTCAACCTTACTGTACACATGTATCATAACTCTGAACATCTAACGTATCACACATCGCAATTTTAAATTGGTTTCAAAATTAACGCCCTCCTTTCAAACTGCAGAAACTTTGTGACCTTGGGTCATAGATGGAGGCGGAGGGTTGGGCAGGGGAAAAAAACAACGCCATCCGCCTCTTCTACCCCCTCATTCTGCGACCTTACTACGGATGTCATGCCCCGCCGCTTACAGTTCACCAATAAAAACGAGAAGGGAGCAGAAAAGGAAGGTGGGTGTATACATACATGTCGCAAATTATGTACGTCATCTTACAATAAGCTCTCTCAGCACACGGTCAACATTTGTGTGTGGTCTTATAGATACCCGAGGTACGTGGACATATTATGATATGCCTCTACTGTACAGCACTTAGAACCAAACTCTGTATAGATCTGGGAAAGTTATGCAATGTGGTCAGAAAGGCGATGGTGTGGTAAAAGAAAGAATATTAATACAATTTGTCCCCTTCCTTCTTTACAGAGGCCGAGTTGAGCATGCCACACTGCACGTCACCCTGTTCCCCTGCAACACTGACTGAAGAGACCGTGGTGCAAGCGGCTTCATCAGTAACTGACGTGAACTGTACCATCACCCCCGTGGAGGGCACTGCAAGTGAAGGAGTGCTGGGAGGCAGCCAAGATACCCAAGGTATGTGGACATATTATGATATGCCTCTACTGTACAGCACTTAGAACCAAACTCTGTATAGATCTGGGAAAGTTATGCAATATGGTCAGAAAGGCAATGGTGTGGTAAAAGAAAGAATATTAATACAATTTGTCCCCTTCCTTCTTTACAGAGGCCGAGTTGAGCATGCCACACTGCACGTCACCCTGTTCCCCTGCAACACTGACTGAAGAGACCGTGGTGCAAGCGGCTTCATCAGTAACTGAGGTGAACTGTACCATCACCCCCGTGGAGGGCACTGCAAGTGAAGGAGTGCTGGGAGGCAGCCAAGATACCCAAGGTATGTGGACATATTATGATATGCCTCTACTGTACAGCACTTAGAACCAAACTCTGTATAGATCTGGGAAAGTTATGCAATGTGGTCAGAAAGGCGATGGTGTGGTAAAAGAAAGAATATTAATACAATTTGTCCCCTTCCTTCTTTACAGAGGCCGAGTTGAGCATGCCACACTGCACGTCACCCTGTTCCCCTGCAACACTGACTGAAGAGACCGTGGTGCAAGCGGCTTCATCAGTAACTGACGTGAACTGTACCATCACCCCCGTGGAGGGCACTGCAAGTGAAGGAGTGCTGGGAGGCAGCCAAGATACCCAAGGTATGTGGACATATTATGATATGCCTCTACTGTACAGCACTTAGAACCAAACTCTGTATAGATCTGGGAAAGTTATGCAATATGGTCAGAAAGGCAATGGTGTGGTAAAAGAAAGAATATTAATACAATTTGTCCCCTTCCTTCTTTACAGAGGCCGAGTTGAGCATGCCACACTGCACGTCACCCTGTTCCCCTGCAACACTGACTGAAGAGACCGTGGTGCAAGCGGCTTCATCAGTAACTGAGGTGAACTGTACCATCACCCCCGTGGAGGGCACTGCAAGTGAAGGAGTGCTGGGAGGCAGCCAAGGTACCCAAGGTATGTGGACATATTATGATATGCCTCTACTGTACAGCACTTAGAACCAAACTCTGTATAGATCTGGGAAAGTTATGCAATGTGGTCAGAAAGGCGATGGTGTGGTAAAAGAAAGAATATTAATACAATTTGTCCCCTTCCTTCTTTACAGAGGCCGAGTTGAGCATGCCACACTGCACGTCACCCTGTTCCCCTGCAACACTGACTGAAGAGACTGTGGTGCAAGCGGCTTCATCAGTAACTGACGTGAACTGTACCATCACCCCCGTGGAGGGCACTGCAAGTGAAGGAGTGCTGGGAGGCAGCCAAGATACCCAAGGTACGTGGACATATTATGATATGCCTCTACTGTACAGCACTTAGAACCAAACTCTGTATAGATCTGGGAAAGTTATGCAATATGGTCAGAAAGGCGATGGTGTGGTAAAAGAAAGAATATTAATACAATTTGTCCCCTTCCTTCTTTACAGAGGCCGAGTTGAGCATGCCACACTGCACGTCACCCTGTTCCCCTGCAACACTGACTGAAGAGACCGTGGTGCAAGCGGCTTCATCAGTAACTGACGTGAACTGTACCATCACCCCCGTGGAGGGCACTGCAAGTGAAGGAGTGCTGGGAGGCAGCCAAGATACCCAAGGTACGTGGACATATTATGATATGCCTCTACTGTACAGCACTTAGAACCAAACTCTGTATAGATCTGGGAAAGTTATGCAATATGGTCAGAAAGGCGATGGTGTGGTAAAAGAAAGAATATTAATACAATTTGTCCCCTTCCTTCTTTACAGAGGCCGAGTTGAGCATGCCACACTGCACGTCACCCTGTTCCCCTGCAACACTGACTGAAGAGACCGTGGTGCAAGCGGCTTCATCAGTAACTGACGTGAACTGTACCATCACCCCCGTGGAGGGCACTGCAAGTGAAGGAGTGCTGGGAGGCAGCCAAGATACCCAAGGTACGTGGACATATTATGATATGCCTCTACTGTACAGCACTTAGAACCAAACTCTGTATAGATCTGGGAAAGTTATGCAATATGGTCAGAAAGGCGATGGTGTGGTAAAAGAAAGAATATTAATACAATTTGTCCCCTTCCTTCTTTACAGAGGCCGAGTTGAGCATGCCACACTGCACGTCACCCTGTTCCCCTGCAACACTGACTGAAGAGACTGCGGTGCAAGCGGCTTCATCAGTAACTGAGGTGAACTGTACCATCACCCCCGTGGAGGGCACTGCAAGTGAAGGAGTGCTGGGAGGCAGCCAAGATACCCAAGGTACGTGGACATATTATGATATGCCTCTACTGTACAGCACTTAGAACCAAACTCTGTATAGATCTGGGAAAGTTATGCAATGTGGTCAGAAAGGCGATGGTGTGGTAAAAGAAAGAATATTAATACAATTTGTCCCCTTCCTTCTTTACAGAGGCCGAGCTGAGTGTGCCACACTGCACACCACCCCGTTCCCCTGCAACACTGACTGACGAGACACTGGTAACATCGGGGCTAGGTATGCCACCACCAAGTACAGCAGCAGTACAAAGTGGTCGGAAGAAGAGAAACGGAGGCAGCATAACACCAACCTCCATCAACACCTCACCTCCCCGACCTCCCCGGACCAGCCCTAGGTACATCCCTGTTTTTTTGGGGGCACCATCCAAAGACCTGGTGATATTACGTGAAATACAGTCGGAGAGACAGTTAAACCCCACCTCACCTGACCCCCTACCAAGAAGGCGCCGCAGCTTGTTCTGCAGTCAGGAAGTAACAGGTAAGCATTCTTACATGACAGTTTTTTAACATATATACCTAAACAGTACGTACAGTATGCTACGGAACATGTATATAGATCTAGGTGTAACACAATTTATAAGTTAGGGGTGCTGTTAACTTGCAATATCGAGAAACCAATGCTGTGAGTTATAGTTCACGCCTTTTCCTTACTTCAGCGCCCGACCTCACTGTGGAGTGTGGGCAAGCACGTGCCACCGTCTGGACAGAGCAGCCATGCACCCCGTCCTCACAGTCCGCCAGTGCCACCACTCCAGCTCCACCAATTCAGGCAGCAAATGAACAGGAGGATGTCAGTGACCTGAGTGGCATCCTCGATCTTTCGGTTGAGGTGGAGCCGATCAGAACCCGGAAAAGACCGAAACAGATGAAAATGGACAGATGTGAGTCAACATACAGTTTACATTACATCTCAAAGTCTAGTTTCATGTTCAAAAATTAATATATATTTATGCACATTATAAAAATCGCCTTTCTGACCGGTAGTTGCACATCGCCTTTCTGACTGCATTGAAAAATGTATTGGGGATGGTAGGAAGAGGAAATTGTAACAAATTTGGTCAAATGTGGTCTACATTGATATGTATATGGTTGTATAAAAGATATATATTAAAATGTGGACTGGGCTGAACTTACGTTGTGTTATTTTAGCACAAAACATAGTTCGCCTTTCTGACCAATTTGGCACATCATCGCCTATCTGACCGTCTTCTGCAATTTGCCTTTCTGACTGCATTTGAAAAAAAAACGGGCGAATACTAGGGTGAGAAAGGTATAACAAATTGGGTTACATATGGTTGTCGAAAAACAGTACATTAAAACATGGACTTGGGTGGACTTAGGATGTGTTTTTTTAGCATAAACCATAATTCGCCTTTCTGACCTATTTGGCACATCGTCGCCTATCTGACCGCATTCAGCAATTCGTCCTTGCATGATATTTCTATGTGCATGTTGTTGCAGTATACATATATATATCGATCTGCTGTGTAAGATAGATACATCGCCTGTCTGACCGGAAATAAATTTGGCACAATCCAGCTAAGGAATACATGGAGCTCCCCATTTATAACAAGCTGTTTATGTGTTGCCTGTTTCAATTGTAACCCATTTACGTCTGTGCTTATTTCCATATGGTGACTTAACCTGCTTCTCTTAAATTTGCAGATTTACATACACAAGTGGCGTCACTCACGCACACGGCTGTATGTGACAATAGCATGGACACAGCCGACTGCATGCTTCCGCAGAGCGAGTCAGTGTTGTCCGACACGTCACTCCTTGTGAACAACACCCCAAACCAGTCCTCCCTTTCCGACTCCATGCTCAACACCCCTTCGCGAGGTCTTGCATCAGCACAGCTGGATGGTGACATGCAGGATTGGATGGCGGGCATGATAGTAGACGGAGAGGAGGATGTAGAGAATGTCCCCCCCATCCACAGCACCCCTAACAAGGACGTCAAACTCCAAGAAACGACTCAGTGGGGTAGTACTGCCTGACCCGATGGTGACAGGGGGGAGAATCCACAGGAAGGCGTAGACCTGTCTCAACTGGACCCAGAAGAAGGAACAGGAAGACGGACGCTACGCACAAATCCCCCCCCAGTGATACGGTACAATCCCCCTATTGAGGAAAGGAAAAAACGGAGAAAGTGGTCCAGGTGGAGAAGGTTGCTTGCCACTACCCCAAGGTTCAAAGGCTCCAGCCATTCAAAACCTGTGCCACATGGACGACCACGGTACAAGGGAAATTCAACCGATGCCCTTGTTCCCCCTAATGGAACCCCCCCCGACCCATCCCATCCACGGACTGCTCTTGCTCAATCTCATAACACTCTCGGTCAGCTGGGCATACACAATCCAACACATCAGGACATCAAAGTGATGACCCCGCTGATAGAGATTGTTGAACTGGTGAAGAACGCCAAACCGGAGGACCGCGATGCAATCGTGGCAAACCATCGTGGAGGCACTGTGCCGCGGTATGGGCAGAAAATATCTATCGCCCGGGCCCTCGGCATGTGCCGGAACAGTGTTTTGCCAGGGAAGGCACGTGTGAAGAAGAACTCCAGGAAGAGTGTCGCCATGTGGAAGCGGGTTGCAGTAAACGGGTTTCTCCGTCGCACGGACAACTCATGCACCCTGCCAGACAAGCGACACTATGCTGGGAAGAAACGGGCGGCTGTGTTGGGTGAACCGGGTCAGCGGTTTGTAGTGGCTCTCTGCGACACTATGCGCAACCTGCATCGCAAATTTGTCGTGGAGACCGGTCTCACTGTGTCCTTTGCAACATTCTGTAGGGCACGAGACAGGAATACCATATTCACCTCGGTATTCCTGAAGAGATCGGTTTGCCTCTGCACACCGCATGCCAACATGGGGTACATGCTCCAGGCAATTCCCGGTTTGCCCAACTCAACCACCGAGCTGACGAAACTGACAGACGACGAAGTGGAACAAGGCCTAACATCCCTTGATGAAATGGAAAGTGTACGTTTTAAGCGTTGGGGTAAGGATACGCGGCACCACAGCAAGATCGTGAAGCAGGATGGCAAGAAGAAAATGGTGAGCTACACTGTGACGCACACCGCTTTGAAAAAGTTGCTGCTCTCAAAAGAGTCATTCCTGACAACGTTCCGCGACGACTTGCCCCTCTTCCGTGAACATCACCGTAGAGTGGGGGAGCAGTATGCCGCTGTCCGCAAACTGAAGGAGGTCCTACCGCACGATCATGCTGCCGTGCACATGGATTATGCGGAGAACTGGTCCTGTGGCTTCATGAAGGAAGTCCAAGCCGCGTTCTTTGGCAAGAACCAGTTAACCCTACATCCCATGTGCGTCTACCACCGTGAGCGTGAGGATGATCTTCAAGAGGACCTTCACACAGACTGCTTTGTGGGGGTGAGCGAGGTTATACGTCACTCATTCCCAACCACCATGGCTTTCCTGAGACTACTTATCCCCGAAGTCCGCAAGTTGGTCCCCGACCTTACCCACCTCCATATCATCACAGATTCACCGAGCTCCCAGTATAGAAACAGGTATACAGCCTCGTTGCTGAGGCGAGCCAGTGCTATCTTCAAAATCCGGATCACCTGGAACTGGTTGGAGGCTGGGCATGGGAAGGGACCGTGCGATGGCGTAGGAGGCGCTTTGAAGGGTCTGGCTGACCGCGTGGTAAAAAGCGTAGGTTCCATCCAGACTGCTGAAGAGTTTGTGGAGCACGTCGCTCCGCAGACCAAGAAGATCAAACTCCTCCGTGCGACCAAAGCTCAAGTTGAAGAGGCGGATGAGATTGTTGAATCTTGGAAGGCTGGTCACGTGCCTGGCATAACGACCATGCACCAGTCAACATTCTACGAGGGTGAGCTGTTGATGAGGGAAACTTCATGCTACCAAGACTGCTGCATGCAAGAGGACCTGGCTCCAGAGTGTGGTAAGTGGTGTACACCAAAGCAGTTCAAAGCTCGGAAGAAGGCAGAGAAGGAGGCAGCAAAGAAGGCGGAAAAGGAGGCAGCAAAGTTGGCAGCACGGGACACCAACACCACGGTACCCGCTGCTCCCAACAGCACTGCACCACCTGTAACCGCCACTGCACCTGTACCTACCACTGCACCAGTTCCGACCACCGAACCTGTACCACACCAGTGCACGCTCTGCGAGGATATTGTATGGAACTTGGATGCACATGTTGACTACCATCATCCTCCAGCTGCAGCGAAGGAAAGGGAAGCCACTGCTCGGGACACCGCCACCATGGGACCCGATGCAGCGGCAGCCTGCTCCAAGACGAAGAAGGTCACTGCTCGGGACACCGCCACCAAGGGACCCGATGCAGCGGCAGCCTGCTCCAAGACGAAGAAGGTCACTGCTCGGGACACCGCCACCATGGGACCCGATGCAGCGGCAGCCTGCTCCAAGACGAAGAAGGTCACTGCTCGGGACACCGCCACCAAGGGACCCGATGCAGCGGCAGCCTGCTCCAAGACGAAGAAGGTCACTGCTCGGGACACCGCCACCAAGGGACCCGATGCAGCGGCAGCCTGCTCCAAGACGAAGAAGGTCACTGCTCGGGACACCGCCACCAAGGGACCCGATGCAGCCGCAACCTGTTCTTCCACTGCAAAGAAGGTCACTGCTCAGGACACCAACACCAAGGAACCTGATGCAGCTGAATCTGATTCTGACTCTGACATCGACTCTGACTACGAACCCCACTCAGACTCCAGCGAGGATGATGTGGGTGCAAACGAGCACTACGTGGAGGAGCCCGTCTTTACCAGTGATGACGAGAACATCGACATAGGTGAAGTAAGGGCAGCTGATCGTCAGAGAAGGAGACAGTCCCGCATAACCCGGTCTTCCCCTGCTCCAGCTTTGGAGGCGCAAAAGGTTGTGCCTGAAGGAGAAGACGGTGAGAGTGTGCAGGATGACAGGCTATCTGATTCAGATGACCCCGACTACACACCTGAGCCTGAAACTCCTGAAGACTCAGCTCGACACGCCAACATAACCAAGCTGAGGCGGAAAGGGGTATGTGTGAATGAATTGTGCCTGGAGGATGGAGATACTTCAAGTGATGACTGGCCAGTCTCGTTCACCGTTCCCATACAGACCATGTTAGACAAGAAATTGTAGTGACACTGTGCAGCCCAAGCACATGAAAAAACGAAGACTGAACCCGCCTGGGCAGTGGGGGCCACACCACTCAAAAAGACGGACACCAGGACAGGCAGTGAAAAGACTCGAACTTGTAACCATCCCCCGACATCCACAAGTTTGAACACTGATTGAAACCAAAGTGTTGTTATAGCACATGAGTACGGTCTGGTCAGGAGAGCAAGTCCCGCGAGGGTCTACTCTTCTCCCAGGACAGAAAGTGTTGTTGTATCACATTTATGATTCCTTTGAGTAGAGCAAGTCCCGCGAGGGTCTACTCTTTTCTGATTGAAACCAAAGTGTTGTTATAGCACATGAGTACGGTCTGGTCAGGAGAGCAAGTCCCGCGAGGGTCTACTCTTCTCCCAGGACAGAAAGTGTTGTTGTATCACATTTATGATTCCTTTGAGTAGAGCAAGTCCCGCGAGGGTCTACTCTTTTCTAAGGACAGTTCTAAGTTGTTGTTGTAGCACATTAGTCTGGTGAGCAGAGCAAGTCCCGCGAGGGTCTTCTCTTTTGCCAGGAAAGAAGGTGTTGTACATAGCACATTGTAGACACACGTGTATGATGTGGTTCGCCTTTCTGACCGTTTTCTGTACATCAGTAGGGGAGAGTTTGGGTGTGTGTGCATGTAGTGAGGTGCCACAGTACAGTGTTGTGCACAGAAAACATTGATAAAATTGGGGCTAATCTGACCGTACATTTGTGTTGAGAATAGAAACATGAATATCTGGTATTCCTGTCTTGACATGTGATGTGGTTCGCCTTTCTGACCGTTTTCTGTACATCGGTATGAGAGTCTCTATGGTAACTGAGGTGTTGAATGTAGTATAGTAAAGTGTTGTGCTGTGATAGTGAGGTGCCACAGTACAGTGTTGTGCACAGAAAACATTGATAAAATTGGGGCTAATCTGACCGTACATTTGTGTTGAGAATAGAAACATGAATATCTGGTATTCCTGTCTTGACATGTGATGTGGTTCGCCTTTCTGACCGTTTTCTGTACATCGGTATGAGAGTCTCTATGGTAACTGAGGTGTTGAATGTAGTATAATAAAGTGTTGTGCTGTGATAGAAACAAGTTTGTGCATTGTATAGAGTACGAATTGGCATGTATCTATTGGAAATTAATATGGGGGGGTCCTGAAACGATGAAAAAAAGTGCAAATTGTGTGTTTTCGGCCTGAACAAGGGGCCCCTACAATAATACGTGAGAGTCTTGGTGTGTGTGCATGTAGTGAGGTGCCACAGTACAGTGTTGTGCACAGAAAACATTGATAAAATGGGGGCTAATCTGACCGTACATTTGTGTTGAGAATAGAAATATGAATATCTGGTATTCCTGTCTTGACATGTGATGTGGTTCGCCTTTCTGACCGTTTTCTGTACATCGGTATGAGAGTCTCTATGGTAACTGAGGTGTTGAATGTAGTATAGTAAAGTGTTGTGCTGTGATAGAAACAAGTTTGTGCATTGTATAGAGTATGAATTGGCATGTATCTATTGGAAATTAATATGGGGGGGTCCTGAAACGATGAAAAAAAGTGCAAATTGTGTGTTTTCGGCCTGAACAAGGGGCCCCTACAATAATACGTGAGAGTCTTGGTGTGTGTGCATGTAGTGAGGTGCCACAGTACAGTGTTGTGCACAGAAAACATTGATAAAATTGGGGCTAATCTGACCGTACATTTGTGTTGAGAATAGAAACATGAATATCTGGTATTCCTGTCTTGACATGTGATGTGGTTCGCCTTTCTGACCGTTTTCTGTACATCGGTATGAGAGTCTCTATGGTAACTGAGGTGTTGAATGTAGTATAATAAAGTGTTGTGCTGTGATAGAAACAAGTTTGTGCATTGTATAGAGTACGAATTGGCATGTATCTATTGGAAATTAATATGGGGGGGTCCTGAAACGATGAAAAAAAGTGCAAATTGTGTGTTTTCGGCCTGAACAAGGGGCCCCTACAATAATACGTGAGAGTCTTGGTGTGTGTGCATGTAGTGACGTGCCACAGTACAGTGTTGTGCACAGAAAACATTGATAAAATGGGGGCTAATCTGACCGTACATTTGTGTTGAGAATAGAAATATGAATATCTGGTATTCCAGTCTTGACATGGGATGTGGTTCGCCTTTCTGACCGTTTTCTGTACATCGGTATGAGAGTCTCTATGGTAACTGAGGTGTTGAATGTAGTATAGTAAAGTGTTGTGCTGTGATAGAAACAAGTTTGTGCATTGTATAGAGTATGAATTGGCATGTATCTATTGGAAATTAATATGGGGGGGTCCTGAAACGATGAAAAAAAGTGCAAATTGTGTGTTTTCGGCCCGAACAAGGGGCCCCTACAATAATACGGGAGAGTCTTGGTGTGTGTGCATGTAGTGAGGTGCCACAGTACAGTATTGTGCACAGAAAACATTGATAAAATGGGGGCTAATCTGACCGTACATTTGTGTTGAGAATAGAAATATGAATATCTGGTATTCCTGTCTTGACATGGGATGTGGTTCGCCTTTCTGACCGTTTTCTGTACATCGGTATGAGAGTCTCTATGGTAACTGAGGTGTTGAATGTAGTATAGTAAAGTGTTGTGCTGTGATAGAAACAAGTTTGTGCATTGTATAGAGTATGAATTGGCATGTATCTATTGGAAATTAATATGGGGGGGTCCTGAAACGATGAAAAAAAGTGCAAATTGTGTGTTTTCGGCCCGAACAAGGGGCCCCTACAATAATACGGGAGAGTCTTGGTGTGTGTGCATGTAGTGAGGTGCCACAGTACAGTGTTGTGCACAGAAAACATTGATAAAATGGGGGCTAATCTGACCGTACATTTGTGTTGAGAATAGAAATATGAATATCTGGTATTCCTGTCTTGACATGGGATGTGGTTCGCCTTTCTGACCGTTTTCTGTACATCGGTATGAGAGTCTCTATGGTAACTGAGGTGTTGAATGTAGTATAATAAAGTGTTGTGCTGTGATAGAAACAAGTTTGTGCATTGTATAGAGTATGAATTGGCATGTATCTATTGGAAATTAATATGGGGGGGTCCTGAAACGATGAAAAAAAGTGCAAATTGTGTGTTTTCGGCCTGAACAAGGGGCCCCTACAATAATACGTGAGAGTCTTGGTGTGTGTGCATGTAGTGAGGTGCCACAGTACAGTGTTGTGCACAGAAAACATTGATAAAATGGGGGCTAATCTGACCGTACATTTGTGTTGAGAATAGAAATATGAATATCTGGTATTCCTGTCTTGACATGGGATGTGGTTCGCCTTTCTGACCGTTTTCTGTACATCGGTATGAGAGTCTCTATGGTAACTGAGGTGTTGAATGTAGTATAGTAAAGTGTTGTGCTGTGATAGAAACAAGTTTGTGCATTGTATAGAGTATGAATTGGCATGTATCTATTGGAAATTAATATGGGGGGGTCCTGAAACGATGAAAAAAAGTGCAAATTGTGTGTTTTCGGCCTGAACAAGGGGCCCCTACAATAATACGGGAGAGTCTTGGTGTGTGTGCATGTAGTGAGGTGCCACAGTACAGTGTTGTGCACAGAAAACATTGATAAAATGGGGGCTAATCTGACCGTACATTTGTGTTGAGAATAGAAATATGAATATCTGGTATTCCAGTCTTGACATGGGATGTGGTTCGCCTTTCTGACCAAATTGTTCGCCTTTCTGACCGTTTTTTGTACAATGCCTTATGCGACATAGAACGAAGTATATTGTAATGAATGGTAGGGCACTGCTGCAGAGTAATTAACAAAAATATGAAGCATAGCACACACAGAAAATTTAATTGCATATGCATTGTTTGTGAAGAGGGGGTGGTTGGGAGGTTTATGTTATTGGCCGTTCTGATGAACCAAAGTATTGCTGGCCACCCCTGAACGAAAATATAAGATGCCATTGAAAATGAAATGATTGTGTAAGGACGCAATATATATTAGGTAATAAGAACAACATGAATAAAACAAGACATATGTAGCGCAACATTTGCAGTTCAGTCTTTATTGGCTTATTTTGATTTCTAGCAATATTCAAACATTAATTCGCCTTTCTGACCACTTTTTTACATGTGGGATATCAATAACAATGGAAGCACATAACACTAAAGTAGGTATAAGTTCTATTGCGATGGACAGCTGATGCAACAGAGGTGTTGGGAAGAGAAAAAAGTGAGATTACATGTATCACAGTTTTTGCAGTATAAAACGGCAAAGTTTCATAATATTTGTTTACGTCAAAAACGGGGAAAAAGTGAATAAAATTATATATATAAATTGTCCATACATGGGAATGGAATGCAATAGGGGCACAGTATCTTTTTTTGGGTTATGCTAATATATGTGGGATTTGATTAAAATATAAAACTGATTACAATAGGTGAAACATACAAGTTAGGAGGACCATTTTCTGCTAGGTGCAAAAAGTGGTCAGAAAGGCGAATTAAAAAAAAAATATCCCAAATGAAACGGTTGCCATGGTGACGAGATACACATTTAAGTAAAATATTTTGTGCAGTAGTATCCACCAATACCTATATTTCACAAATGCAGAAATGGTTTTAGCATATTGCATGTTTAGTCTAACCACCCATGTACACCTGAGTTGCATCACGTTCATGAGAATCAGCCATATGTTATTTTACGTCGAAATAACGTTTTTAACGTCATATAACGTTTTGCCACACTAAGGAGCCATAGAGAAACGTTATATAACGTTGTAAAACGTTTTTTGTTTACTGGGAGGGCCTCTAGAACAAGGGACATTAGTACCAGAGCCCATAGAAATAGGGATATCTGAGCCAGGGCCCTTAGAAAGGAGACATCCGAGCCATGGACCTTAGAACAGGAGACATCTGAACCAGGGCCCTTAGAACAGGAGACATCTGAACCAGGGCCCTTAGAACCTTAGCCTGACTCTGGGAGGAGCATTGTCAAAACTGAAAAGGAGTCATAAATTGCGTATAGACTTGCATTGGCTGAATGCATGCATCATGATGATCAAAGGCCATGTATCAAAGCACTTGTGGCCCTTACAGGATTAGTAAATGTGTTTATTCCATGTGGAGAAACAAAGTTACTATGCTAAAGTACTGAAATGGCCGTTTTCCACAGCCCCGTGGAGACATTGGTTGTCATTCTCCACAGGCTGTTTCTCCATGATGACATCAACAAAATAGCTATGATAGCCAATCTTTAAATGTATATTTTGATGAAATTAATCAAGAATTAAATGAAATAAATACAGAGATCCACTCTAATCAGTCTGAACTCCTGGTTTCTCCACTCGTGGTGCATGGGATCATATCACACCACTTATGGAGAAACCTGTCATTCAGACAGATTATCGTGGACCTCTGTCTATGTGTCACATGTGTCATGGGATCACGTACACTTGTCCCAAGGGCCAAGTGCCATCCTGACACAGAATGGCACTTGAAAAGTGTAGCAGCACTATGACCTTGAACTTGATTTTTTTTCGCTTCAGACAATCCTTGTGGTTAGCAGAAACTCCCATCATGCATTGTGGGGCTTGCTCACTGTTTCCAAGCTACCCAAAACCGGGAAAATCCAAGTTCAAGGTCATTGTGATTGTTACCAGAGTCTTCCTTGGGTAGGATCTTGGGATGAGAGTCGGGATCACGATGCCTCATCGTAGCGTCTCTTTGTAACTCTGTGTGTGCTTTATCATAGTCCCTAACTCTCCACACAGAGAAACAGAGAGTGTGTGTGTGTGTGGGGGGGGGGGGGGGGAGGGGGGTGACTTTATCATAGTCCCCTGCCCTCCATAGGGCCAAAAAAAAGAAGGTGTGTTTCAGGTTACATTTTGACATTTTTATCCAATTTTGAAAAGAAAAATTGAGTAATTTTTGGGGCTATTTCAGAGTCAATTTGATGGTCCATGAGTCGTTGCCAGTGTTGGCGAGTCAACGCTGAAGTTTGCAAGTCAATTTTAAGGTAATTTCAGGCCATGGGATCAATCTGTCTTTATAAAACATTTTTGGGGCTATTTCACTGTCAATTTGATGGTATACGAGTCAACGTCGTTGTCGACGAGTCAGCGCTGAATTTTGTGAGTCAGTTTTGGGTACTTTTCAGGCCAAAGTAAAAAAATCAAAAAGATAAAAAAAATCAAAAAAAATCCGACCTACCCTACCTAGTTTTTCAGACTATGTTACCTGAAACACACCTTCTTCTTTTTTTGGCCTAGGCACAGACAGTGAGTGTGTGAGTGAGCGGCGGGCGGAGGGATCATATCGTCACGTCAGTTATGACCTATGACCTCCATATTTCCCAGCGTCCCCCGGGATGAGCATCAAAGAGGCTTTGACCCGGGTGACCCTGACCTTGGGTAGATCCCTTTATCCGGGCGGCACAATAAGACGTGGTCACGTGGTGGTGTGTCTGTCTGTGTGTCTGACACCACGTGGAGTTAGACTGGGGGTCTGCTCATATGGCATCATATAACTACTTAAACTAGTTTCCCACATATTTCCCCTCGTGCCAGTTTTACGGCTTGTAAACCGGACCATTAAGGTTTCTACAGCATAAAACAGAAAGTTAGAATATGTTATGTAATGTTCTTCAGTAAATTACATATTAAGATTCAGTGGCGGATTTAGGGGGGGTGCGCGGGGGCGCGCGGGGGGCGCGCGCCCCCCCTTTTTTGGGCAAAATTTACATTTTTTAATGTAAAATTTGTCACAAAAGTTAGAAATGGAGAATATTTCCTATAGCGCGCACCCCCCTTTTCAAAATCCTGTATCCGCCACTGTAAGATGATTAACAAACTGTACCATAACTCTAATCAATGTCATTGTCAGTACAAACACTTGTTTTATATATATTTCATTTTTCAATAGCAAGATTGCCCTCTGATATATACGGACCTGCAAAAGTTAAGCCGAGCCTGCAAAGAAAAAATCGGCAGGACAAAAATTAATGTCCTACATGGTGAAAAAGCACCGTATTATAACGTTAAATAACGTTATATGTCAACGTTTTTCTAAGGCTCTTTAATATGGCATAACGTTATGTAAAATTTGAAAACGTTATTTTGACTTAAATAACGTTTTTTTTTGTTAGCTGGGCTAGTGCTCCATATTCAGGACCTGAAGGTCAAGTGGGATGGCCAGTTGGTGAGAACCTCAGTCTACCCCCCCCCCCCCCCCCCGCCGACTGCCCGTCACAATACGCAGGTACATCATGGTAAACAGTTTAATATCCCTTTAATGGCCGCAAAGTGCCAGTAAAGAAAGAAACGTTATACAACACGGTATATAACGTTTCTCTATAGTTCTTTACTATGGCATAACGTTGTATAACGTTTTAAAACTTCATTTTGATGTAAAATAACGTTTTATTGTTAGCTGGGGTAGCAGCAAACAGTTTGATAACCGTGTAAGGACTGCAGAGTACTTTAATGTCATGTGTCCTTGGTCCGCATTATAAATGCATGAGGAATTCGCCGGATCTGTATTGAAGCATGACGACAGCTAACAAAAGAGCGTTATGTTACACCAAAATAACGTTTTAAAACTTTATATGACGTTATACCATACTAAGGAGCCATAGAGAAACGTTGTATAACGTTTTTTATTTACTGGGGTGTCCTTGGTCGGCATTATGCATGGGTAACTCACCGGTGCTGCATTGAAGCATGATGCACTATGTCGTCCTTAAAGGGTTAATAAACTTGCTCCTCCTGGGCCGGCTACCAGACCCCTTCATCACACCAAGCACCATGTCCATCCCACACCCTCCTCAAAGCAAAGCCGCGCAGTGATACATGGAGCGGGGCAGTGGGGTGGGGTGGGGAGGTTTCCATAAAGGGAAACTTTTGTCTGATCACCCCCCCCCCCCCCACCCCCCCCCCCCACCCCCTGCCCGTCCCCATACATCTGTGTGGGATTTAGGGAAGGCAATGATTCCCCCCCCCCTCCCTACACCGGCCACCACATATAGAGAAGAAACAGCTTCAAAAGGGAGTCCAGGTTGCCTCCAGAATGACTCCCCTCTTTAGGGGGGGGGGGGGGCGGTCATATGACCCAGAGAGCTATATAACTCCCCAGGTGGCTCCCAGAGACCTTAGGCGACCTGGACTTCCCTAAACAGGGCCCGTATGTATAGGACTGAACCAGGATTCTGGAGGCAACCTGGACTCCCTTTGGACTCTTTTTCTTTTCTCTGTGCAACTATAAGGAATGCCCACCCCACAATGACGGATGCTTTACTTCCCTGTCATACCTTCGGCCAAATTTGACCCCAACCCCCGTGATCCTACAGACACTGAGTCAATTAATAAACCCTTGTACATCCTAAATACATCAAGCCCTTCACCCTTTAACCCTTTAGAGATGGTATGCTGCTTTTGCATATCATGTCCTTGGTCATCATGATGCATGAATGCAGCCCTGGCTAGCAACTTGCCAGTGCTGCATGAATGCATCTTGAAGAGCCTAAAGGATTGAGACACTCCTGAAAGGTCAGCATGTTGCACTAACCCAGCTAACAAAAAAAACACGTTATTTTACGTCAAAATAACGTTTAAAAACTTTATATAACATTATGCCATAGTCAGGAGCCTTAGAGGAAGGTTATATAACGTTAAATAACCTTATAAAATGTTGTATAACGTGTTTTGTTTACTGGGAATGCAACCCCGGCGAGCAACTCCGCAGAGTTGCGTTGGTCCATCATAATGACAAATGTCACTGACATGTTAGTGACATGCTGCCCTTAAAGAGTTGAACATGATGTGGCTATCCACTAAAACATTACACTAACACCATGGAAGAGCTGAACCCTCTAAGGACGGCGTGTTGCTAAAAGATAACATTTGTTGTCACGATGCAAAAAATGCTGTCCCGAAGAGCAACTCACCAGTGCTGCATTGGTGCATCACACCGACCCTTTGGGAGTGTCTCAACCCCGTAAGGTCGATAAGATGCTTGAAGGGCTACTTGCCAGGGCTGCGTTGATGCAACAAGACTACCAATGTTATGATGCATCAAGGCATGATGCCGTCCTAAAAGGGTTAACAAATCCTGTAAAATGTATGTCCACCCCGCCAGACGCGCCCCCTACGGCAGCCAAAGGGAACCTTTGTACGACCTTCACCTTGCTGCCTGATTTACACCACACGCCACCTAGCGCCCTGTACCACAACTACACCCGCCGCCATGTACCGCTGTCATGTGACCAGCTGCTAAATCACTTCCGGTGCAGAGGTCAAGGTCGTAAAGATGGCGTCTTGTGAGTCAAGCTGACCACGTGACTGCCTGTATGGGCACGGCCCGCGCATGCGCAGAGGGGGGATGACGGCGGGATGGTTTAGGGCCACAGTCTTAACAAGCCAGTCAATGATGCACTAGTCATCCCTTTCAAATCCTGTAAACTAAAATGGAGTAAATCAAAGTGCAGATTGGTGGATGACCTTGGGTGGCTGGTGCCGGTAAGTACTGGGTCCAACAGTGTAGGGGTCACCGTCTGACCTTGTATCCACAGGTGTATGGATTCAAAATCATGTCCTTTTACACTGTAGGGCCAAAAATTTTAAAAAAAGGTTTGTTTCGGGTAACCCGACCGACCCTACCAAAACAGGGCCGAACCTACGTTTTTTTATGCAATTTTGAAGAAGTTTTTTTACCCTTTTTTGGTAAATTTTGGAGTTTTCAGAAAGGTCGGCCAGTACTTTCATGTTAAAGAAAAAAAAAAAAAAAAAAAATCCGACCTACCGACCCTACATTTTCTTGCCATGTTACCTGAAACAATCTTTTTTTTTTTTTGTCCTCACCAAAAGCTCCCCAAGTGTGTGATTAGTGCCTAGGGCATAGGTCGGACTGGAGCTGGTTGCGGCAGCCCACACTGATATGAGCTGATAGGCTAGGTACCAGCATGTCCCTGGAAGTGATTGTTACCCAGGGACAAGCCTTGAAGGTACCAGTCTGTGCGTCTCTTATCAGTTATGATAGTGCCTCTACATGGGTAAAAATCGACACGGGCGACACGGCGACACGGCCCTTTTAGGCACTTTTAAAAATCGACGGACACAGGAAGATCGGGGATAAAAAGCGACTCACAGGGGGTTTTCTCTATGTTCTTATATAGCTAAAAATCGACACGATGCCACTGCCCTCCTGCTAGAAATCGACCCGGTGACACGGCCTTAATATCGGGTACCCATGTAGAGGCACATGATAACCGCACCCAGCGAAATTTTAAATGGCGGACCCACTGGGTATGGGTCTACAGCCCTATAGTACACTGATGTTACCTGCTAAACACGTGCATCTGATTATATTACTGACACTAGCCGCGTACTGCCGACTTCTTATACTACTCACAGTCACAGGCCAAGGGGACGGGTGGAGCCCGGTCTGCAACTTCGAAATAAACCGCAATGTATATACCGTAATTACCCGCGTATTACCCGCGGGTTGTAAGCGAACCAAACGCAGCTTTCATTTGATACCAAACATGCCTATATAGGGTGCGGGTTATATAAGGTTTTTTTTACTAAAGAAAAGTACTAAAATTGACATTTTCAGATCCAAAACCGGGTTATAGGATTCTCCTGAGTTGGGGGTGCGGGTTATACGCGAGATGCGGGTAATACGCGGGAATTTACGGGGGTAGTAGACTCTACATCCCTTCATAAATACTGTAAATCAACAGTAGGTTCTAGTCCCTATCTACACTAATACCGTAGTGTACAGTTGGAAAAAGACATGACCTGATCCTATCAAATACAGGGCTTAATGCATTCCATCGAGCAGCCTCTCCTACTGTGAGTGTAAGCCAGATATGGAATGATGCCTTGGACAGTTCCCCCGTCATTGTCATACACTTATACAGCAACTCACTTGTACAGCATGGCGTTGTGATGCAGGGATGGTGGTTCGGCCACAGACCGGGTGGGGGCAGCACTGTGTCCGTCAGGGGACGGCTGGTCGGCGGACAGACGGGATAGGTTGATATTGGAGTATCGTTAATATTGTTTGTCTTGAAGTGAAATACAGACTGTCTACTAGTGTCTGTGTTAAAATCTTTTCAACCAAGCATCGAGGAAACATGCCGTCATGGTGCAGCAATGCATCAGAGGTTGAATATGAACTGTTTGTCTCAACCCTTTGAGAGTCATGCAATGTTTCAGAACGTTTCTCTATGTTACCTTATCATGGCCAAACGTTTAACGTTAAAAACGGTATACTATATCCAGGCACTATGCGACCCTTAAATGATTGAAATCTCATTTATTTTCGTAGATGTAGAAAGACGAGGGTCGGTAGGTCGGATTTTTTTTTTTTCTATTTTTTTTTTTTTAAATGAAAGTACAAGCCATCCTCCGTGTAAACCCTAAAAATAACGCAAACGGTGTAAAAATATTAAATGTCCTTCAAAATTGCACAAAAAAACGTAGGGTCGGCACCAATTCACGTTAACTACTTGCACAGACTTTGACAGATGCAGTGATTTTCTACACAATCTTCCACTCTGTCCGTTTTTTATTTCACATGGAGAGAGGGGCATGGACCACAACTCCCGTCATCATTAGTCCCATGAACTCTTTATGGACAACACAGAACTTTGCTGACTTGATGCAGCCCTGTCAAGTCTACCGTAAAGTCTCCTGTTAAAGCGGTTATATCTGATTTTTACCAATTTTCAAATTCCTTATATAAGTGTTCCAAATACTGTAAAATTATATTATCGATGGATTAGGGGGCGTTAAAATGGTATCCATGGCCAGTAACAGCCCAGAAAGAGGGTCCCAATGGATCCAATCATGGCATTTTCAGTGTATATTCAATGGAGACAATAAAGTCGTATTCCAAAATGACCATATATTGGGCAATAAAATCAAATTTGAGTAAAATAGTAGGGAACAAGGGAAAATGGAATAGCTAAGATGGTAAACATGTTGTTTGTGATCATCCTGACGCGATTATTAAGATTATGCTACGGTATTTAAGTTGTCATAATCATATGTCCTGTGCGGCTTATAGGATTCTCCAAAGTTAAGCGTCGTATTTGGTGTATTTACTGGGTATACGCAATATTTTACGATACTCGTCAGCGCTGTCCTTGCCTACGGACCCCGTGAGTCTGCTGATGTTGGCTGTGTTAGCTTAAAGCTGGGCCATCAGGGAATAAGTTCAGCATTTTTTATACATAGACTAAAATAGCATTTCCACCAGAGGGCAGCAGTGTTTGGACAGGGGACCATGAGCATTGTCCAGCTACAACATATTCACCCTATCTTGTGCCTGTAAGAGCTGAGCTCCCAGCCCTTAAGAGCCCTCTTGTGAATGAAAACGGAACTATATCCAAAAGTGCTTTTGGCCTCACTTCAACCATGATGGTCAAGCTTTAAGAATTGTATCATCATCGTAGATTAATTCATAACACCAACCCTATGGAGTTGAGACGCCTTGACAAGTCTGGCACTGCATCGTTGCATTATTATGACAGAACTACTCCAAGGCAACAAGCATCATGCCCTTGGTCGGCGTGATGCTTGAATGCAGCCCTGGCAAGCAGCATGCCGACCCTACGGGGTTGAGACACTCCCAAATGGTCGGCATGATGCGCCAAAGCATCATCGGCGAGTTACTCCCCAGGGCTGCATTAGTGCACCATGATGACAACCCAGCTAACAAAAAAACGTTATTTTACGTCAAAATAACGTTTTAAAACTTCATATAACGTTATGCCATAGTAAGGAGCCATAGAGAGACGTTATATAACGTGATAAAATGTTGTATAACGTTTTTTGTTAGCTGGGTAAATGACATCTTTTAGCGACATCCGTCCTTAAAGGGTTAAAGGGTTAAAGGGACCAACCATCCCCCAAGCTCCCCCGCCCCCCCCCCCCTCCGGGACCCCTCCGTCCCTGGGCGGGCCCACTCGGCATGGATGGCTGGCGTGAGGAGGTGGAGAGGAGAAAACTCTGATTTACTACTCAAATCTCCCAACTATGATGTACTACACAAATCTCCCAACCTGAGATGGATGTCTTATGGTAATGGGGAAAGAAGGCGGAATACTTCACCTGATCACACAACAACCCCCCCCCCCCAACCCCCTCCTACCCCCCCCCCCCCCCCACACGCACACACACCACCCCTTCACCCCTGTGCACGCAGCAAAGGCGGCTCTACACTTGTCCAAATTGGCACTTGTAAACATCACTACGACCTTGAACTTGAATTTTTGCTGCCTTTGAGCAATCCCTGTTATTAGCTTGAAATCAGCGAACCGGAACTGGAATTAGAAATATGATGGGAAGACTACCATCATACATTCTGGTTCCTATTTGCTGGTTCCAGGCTACCAGCAGGGATTTTCCAAACCCAGCAAAATCCAAGTTCAAGGTCATAGTGATTGTTACCAGAGCCTTCCTTTGGGAAGATCTCGAGAACGAGAGTATTCTGCTCCAACTCGCTACTCAAAAAGGGTCCATAAACCTTCTCCGTCTTATTTGCCGGGACTTTTTGGCTGGAAATCCGAGGGTGCTGGTCAGAACCGTGGCCGTCAAGACAACAGTGAAAAGGTCCCAAACATTACTTTCTCTATGCAATTCCAATATAAGCGTGTCTATGGACCATCATGCATAAAAGCTGACGCTTAAAGCTTGAGTCTGCTGATGAGCCTTTGTGGCTGTGTTAGATTAAAGCCATCAGGGAATAAGTTGAGCATTTTCCATACATGGACTAAAATAACAGTTCCACCAGAGGGCAGCAGTGTTTGGACAGGGGACCATGAGCATGCAGTGTCCAGCTACAACATATTCACCCTATCTTGTGCCTGTAAGAGCTGAGCTCCCAGCCCTTAAGAGCCCTCTTGTGAATGAAAACTGAACTATATCCAAAAGTGCTTTTGGCCTCACTTCAATCATGACAGTCAAGCCTAAAATCTGGTTGGAGTGCCCCCGCCCCCCCCCCCCCTTCTCCAATGAAGATTTGTCTCCTACGCCTCTGAGTTGCCCTCCTCTGAATGATAAGAACCCCCCCCCCCTCTCACCCCCCTCCCTCCCCCCCCCCGCCTCCGCTCCTCATTCTCCCCCATCCCCATTCATCATATACAATATACCAAACTCGATTGCTGAAAACGTGCTGAGAAATATGCGCCGCCATTATATCTAATGGGGCAGGGTGTAGCGATGTGCCAGGCCTGAGTGTGATCCCCCGGCCGCACTCCCAAACCTATACTGACACCATCCTTTGCATGGATTTCAGGGCGAAAAAAAACTACCCTTTTTTTTACAAAATCTATAGTTTTTTAGGGCCCTAAAAGTACCCTTTTTCACAAAACATTGAGGAGGATTTCTGAGGATTAAAGCACATCCTCATAATTTGGAATTGAGACCCAAGATCTCTAGATTGAGAATGTAGCATAAACGTACAACCTTTTTCAAAATTCCACATTTTCTACTACAAAAAGAAACGAAAACTATTTCCCAAAAAAACGCAGACATGCATAGTTGCAAAAGTCAGGCTCTTTATTCACGAGGATGGTGTCTGGAAGACTCAGAAGTGCTAGGACCGGGAATGAGGGAGATGGGAGGAGGGGTCCTTTTAGGGCCCTCAAAATCGGTGATTTTGCAACAACAAAAAATGTTTCTTTTTTCATCCAGAAGTTTGTAGAAAGGGGGTATTTTTTTTAATCCATCAACGAGGATGGTGTCAGGTTTGTACTTGGAGTGCGGGGACCGGGACTCGGATGGAGGGAGATGGTTGGTGGGGCGGGGGGGGGGGGGGGGGGGTGAGGGGCAAGTAGGGGAGAGGGTGATCACCCTGATTCAGCTCCACATCGATCCCCAGCATGCACTTGGACCGGAAGTCGTCAAAGTTTGTGTGAGGTGACGGATGGGGCAGCCATGACGTAGTGACGTCACGGAACGCTGCCAACATGGCTGCCCACACACCGTCCGTCACCATGGTGAGGGGGATTGATAATGATGGTCTTGTTGTTGTTGTTGTTGTTGTTGTTGTTGTTGTTGTTGTCTTCTTTTTGAATGTTGCTCAATTCTCTTCAATTCTCGAATACTAGTTAGGAAGTTAATCGGCACGTGCCCCTCTAAGGTATCTTTTGCCTAAATTTGTTCAGAACCTTATGCTTGATTGAACTAAAAGATGACTCTGCATCCATGATGACTGGCGGATAAACATGGATCATAAAGGGTAAGTAATTGACGCTGTTGCCCAAAAATTCCATATATCAGCGCCATTGCTTTGTTTGGATGTTGTTTGCATGGACTCCCCTCACTGTCTGTGTGTTTGTGTCTCTCTCTCTATCACTCTCTGTGTCTGTCTGCCTCTGTCAGCCTCTGTCTGTCGGTCTTTCTCTATCCATCTCTTTGTCTCTATCTCACTGGCTGAATTTGTCACTGTCTTTCTGTCAATCTGTCTCTCTGTATCTCTGCCTCTCTCTGTTACTCTCTATCTGTCTCTTACCCTGCCTCTGTCTGCCTGTCTCTGTCTGTATCTCTGTCTGTGCCGCTGTCTCTGTCAGAGTGTCCCTGCCTGACCTGCCTGTCTCTCTGTCTCTCTGTCCCTCTGTCTCTGTCTGTCTCTCTGTCTGTCTCTCTGTCTCTGTCTGTGTGTGTGTGTGTCTCTCTCTCTGTATATATATATATATATATATATATATATATATATATATATATATATATATATATATATATATATATATATATACACATACATACCTATATAACAGAGTTGCCTACATGTAGATAAGGGCCACCAGCTGCGATATTGGTCTTGGTTTCCAGTCGCTGATTTTAACCAAAACAAGCCCCTCATAAACCAAGTCCTGACTAGAGGCGGCCTCATACACTACGAGACAGCCCCGCCGCAGTTGCTGATCTAAATCTATGACCGATGTCACGCAAATTCACCCATCCCCCAAGATGCACCGCGCCCCGGAAGCCAATAGTGTTGGAAACCACTTCCGGCCAGCCGGGCATTCTGGGGGTCCCACCTCGGACGCCGCCTGGCGGGGAAATTCGGCAATTGTAGTGTGACAAATGTCCGCCAGGGTCGGGGTGGTGCGGCCCAGATCTGGGGCTCATGCAGGGCTAATATTTGTAATAGATAAATAAGGTTAGCCGCAAATTGAAACAAATGCAATCATGGGGCAGCGCCGGCAGTGGACACTGACCAGGGCGGGCTGGACAATCGGGTAACGCGCCCCTCCCTGCAGGGCGCCCCTCCCTACTGGGCGCTCATTTTTTAACAACAGGGGGGCGGTGAGATTTAGTGCGGGCGCGTTAATTCTATCACCCTCTCTGGAGGGGTCACAATAATCCCCCGGCCCCACCAGCGGGTTGAAAATTAGGGTGCGAACATGTGGGTGAATGAACACCCTCCCCCCTCCAACTTAAACAGGGGTTGACATGTTTTACCCTCCAACACCACCCCATGTCAAGGGGCCAAAAGCTGTCCCCCCAGTCTGCAGTGCTCATTTTTTTAACAACAGGGGGAGTGGGGGCTGGTAAGGGAGTGTTCATTTTTTAACAACAGGGGGGGGTTGGTGAGATTTCGTTCTGACGCGCAAGTTATTTTGCGCCCCCCCCTCGGGAAGGGCCAAGTTAAAATCCGCCCCCCCTTGGGAGGAGCTGAGTTATTTTGCGCCCCCCCCCCCCTTTTCAATTTTTCTGCATCAATTTGTGTTGCATCTCTGTGCATACTTGACATATAGGATATAGGCCTTATTTACAATGCCTATCCCTATGTTGCTTCATGGCCTTGAAGACAGACTTATTTTGGGGTATATTTTTCCCAAACTAGGGGGTCGTCTTAAAGGTGGGATTGTCTTAAGAGAAGGGTTTTATGGTAAATGTACTCCTAGAAATGGCCATTGAATATTCAAATTGTAAGTTTTGATCTATGGATTCATCAAATTTAGTGTGAATATTAGGGACACAGTATCTACCCAGCTCCCAGGAAATCGCAACCATACTCAAAGTGCAGTGCTTTAGAAGGGGGTCAGAGCGGCATATCCGTCTCCTAACTGGAACATTTCAGTATCTAGAAGTCAAATGGTGTAATCATGTGCACTTTGAAAGCTTTATAGGAGGGTTGGTGGAATCCTGAATGGATTGTATACCCACAAGTTGACAATTTTGAATAACCTTTTCTCAATACAATCTATTACTGTCCAGTATCATCTCCCATAAATGTCAACATTACAGCTCAATCATTCCTTGTAGGTATTGCTCTCAGGGTCAAGTTATAATGAATGGCCTTGATCCAAGCCGGTGGCCTGGTCAACCAACCGGGCAGTCTAGTCCTAGTTTGAAACGAAAAGTTGGTAACAGCCTATCTGGAATGTTAAAGTATCCTGGGTACATTTTATGGTCACTATTTTAGTCTCTATATATTATTATTTTTTCGACTAGGTCATTTTATTGCAATGATATAGCAGCAGATAAAATCTGCCAGAAAAGAAAGGTGTAAAAAGATGAACAGTTGGTTGTCGTTTGGGCACTGCATAGGTTCATGTACTGAACTACAGGAGTGTGACGCAAACCACACTAGCATTTCATCCAACATTTAATAGGCCTACAACGGGTTCCCTTTTTTACACTGAATAATCTGTTTGGTTTTAGTTGGAATTACTACAAACCATTTTCAATATTAGATAAGCAAATTGTTACTCTACCTGCCAATCAAAGGTTGAATTGATAAAACAATTTTGTTGATGCAATAAAGGGAATTTTGTAAATTTTGGAATATAAAATTGGGGGTGCCCAACCATGTCTGTTTTTAGTTCAAACTCCACGAACATTTATTTTGCAGTCTGGTCTGCTCTGTCAGCAAAAATGGTAGACTGGCACACATCTTACTGGAAATGTGGGCCTACAGTGCACACCAGACGTGCAAACTCCAAAGATGAAAAAATCTTTTTTGGGGGAATGCCACCGCAAGAAAATTTGAAAGCCTATGACTAGCAATGCTACATTCTGATGCATTTTGGCATACAATATATTAAGGCTCAGCTCTGAATTATTTATGATTGGGGCTGGAAACTTGTTTATTAAAGGTTTTAGGAGAATTGGAAATCTAGACTTGAAATAGTGCATTCTGCTGCATTTTGGCCAAAAATATATTACAACTCGGATCTGCATTAGTCAGCCTCTATGATTTGGGCCTTATCTTTTTTGAGGAAAGGTTTTGGGAAGATTTGAAAATCTGGACCTGAAATGCTGCATTCTGGCACATTTTGGCTAGAATTATATGGCAAAGATCTGTACTAGCCAGCCTTTACAATTGGGGATGGAAATTTGCTTGTTGGATGGAAAGGTCTTAGAAAATTTTGAAATTATTGACTTCAAATGGTGCAATCTGATGCATTTTGGCACATCTGGCATGTCTACCCCCCATCTTAAACCATCACTGAAATAGTTATGTGTTCATTTTCCAATCACATGTCACAGCAGTACTAAGGGGGTTTGGCCCGGTCCCCGCACTCCCAGTACAAACCTGACACCATCCTCGTTAATCGATCTCAAATATACCCCCTTTCCACGTATTTTAGGGTGAAAAAGGTACCCCTTTTAGAGTAAAATCACTGATTTTTGGAGCCCAAAAAGTACCGTAAAAGCTTGCGTATAAGCTGAACTCGCGTGTAAGCCGCACCTGAGTTTGTGCCGATGCTATAAGCCGCACCGCCGATCTGACTCACGTGCTAGCCGCGGCTAACGAGGATGGTGTCTAGAAGACTCGGCAGTGCGGGAATGGGGGGTTTGGGATATCTCCCCCCTCCCCCCACCAAAGAAAATTTTGAAAATCAAGAAGGCAAATGGGGAAATTTGATGTATTTTGATCTTCTTGTCTGACACATAAAGGTAAACAGAGTTTTCATTTGATCTGAACAAATCACAAGACTGACCAATTTGGAGAAAAATAAATCTGAGAAATCTGAGGAGTTTGCCTGCCTGGCACATACTCCCCCACCCCCCTCCAATGAAAATTTACATATTAAAATTGTCAGATTCAACAGGTGTGACACAAATTGTCGCAAGAAAATTTCATGATTTTAGAGGTATTTTTCGGCATTTTAAGGCACTTCTACAGAAAAAGTGAAGAGTTAAAGCATTCAGTGTCATGTCGCGACAAATCGCGCCCCTCCAAAGGCGTTAAGTTATTTTACGCCCCCCCCTCAAGAGGGTCAAGTTATTTTACGCCCCCCCTCGGAAGGGGTCAAGTTATTTTACGCCCCCCCCCCTAAACTCACCAACCCCCCCCTGTTGTTAAAAAATGAACACTCCCTAAGATTTCTGGGCGAGCTAGAATTTTTTCATCCTCTGTAGAAGGGTTGAAATTTTTAACCCCCCCCCCCCCCACCCATGGAGGGCCGAAAATCAGGGTGCATATATGTATGCGTTATTTGAAGCATAGTGTGGGTTGTATTTTTTTAGAACAGGTGAAAACAGTTGATATTTTTCAACCCCCCCCCCTTGACGCGGGGGGGGGGGGAGGGATGGGCGAAATGTGAATGACGTACCTTATGGATAGTCCCTTATGAGAATTAAATCAAGGCCATGGACCTTAAAATGTCTATAAAGT
>CANHQG010000208.1:0-68337 GCA_947462335.1 Harmothoe impar
CCCATCCCTCCTGTTCCCCGTCCCTCCTGCCCTGTCTCTGCTGCCCCCGTCCCTCCCGCCCCCCTCCCTCCTGCCCCAGTCCCTCCTGCCCCCATCCCTCCTGCCCCCATCCCTCCTGCCCCTGTCCCTCCTTCCCCTGTCCCTCCTTTCCCTCTCGCCTGGGTCACATGTGATGCCAATTGCCTGTACCATTCATCTTTAAGAATGAGCCTTAGAATCAACCATTTTAACCCCTGTTGCTAGGCAAATCAACATAAAGTATCTTTGTTGCTAGGTAACCACATTATAGCTAATAGCTAAATAGTCGAGCATCAGAATGATTTCAGTGGCTTAAATGAAGGGACATGTGCTTAACTCTTCTATGTATATTCCTGCTATCAAATGTTATTAAGCATCAGATGAGGTAGGTGATTTGTAGCCCCAATACTATACACAATGTGCCCTGAATATTGCTGTTGCTATGGTAACTAATGGGCATATGACTGTTTCTAGTTGACAGGGGTAGTTTGGTGGGAAGCATATGGTCCCAACAATATTGTTCAAGCCTATTTATTGCAATATCCATGGTCAGAAACAAGGAATAATGACATAATTACCCTGTTGCTATGCAAAATACACAAAGAATCATCTGTTGCTAAGCAACCAAGGGTGCTAGACGAAAACCATGAAGAAACATAGATTCCTTAGATATGATTTTAAGGGGGTAGGAGTACTTTTATCTTTTGTATACCAATTTATTTAGTCATTTTAGGGTGATTTTTGTCACTTTTGAGGGTTGCTAAGGAAAACGGTTGCCATGGCAACAAAAAAAGTCGTATAAATTTGTGAAGTGTGATTTTTGGATTCAGGGGGTTCTTAGCTTTCCAAAAATGTATAGTTTACAATTTCCCCACAAAACCCCAACAGAATTACAAAAGGATCCCCACTACCCCCGTCCCTCCTCCCTTTTGCAGTCTCCACTTTCTCTAATTCGGCCAAACGACGTTCTTTTACCAATTGCTCAGCTTGAGCCCTAGCTCCTTGCAGAGCTAGTTGACAAGCGAGATCCAGTGTGTCAAATGAACTTTTCAGCCCAGTGACATACTGTTCTTTCAGAAGATTCCTGATACTAACATTCTCAGGGTGATCAATATCACCAGTCAGCTTAGGCAGAGGGACCGATTCCAAACACATCCCTTCTTCATCCACCCCAGATGATGGAGAGTTCAACGAGAGACCCCCCATACAGGTAGATGGTGATGGAACGGAGGATAGTCTACGACCAATCTCCTGTTCCTTCCTCATCTCTATTTTACTTGATTGGACCCTGCCTGTGGGTGGGGTGAATTTCTGATCCACCCAATCGTCCCCCTCAGATTGGAAATCAATCGTTCTATAGATCGTCTTAGTCTTGGAATCCTCTTTCCCACATACTGACTCTATCTTCCCTATTACATACCCTTGACTATCAGTAGAAGTTTTTTCTGTTTTTAATATCTTCCTTGACACTCCCGGGTTCCCTCCAGCCTCAGAGATTGTGGTAGGAGGTATTACCTCCTGTCCCACAAATACACAGTCATCCTCCTCCTCTACAGGAGAAGCTAACAGGTCTTTTACCATTTTCTCCTCTATGGCTAGCCTTGGGCTAACAGCAACCCTCGGTAATGATCCGACAGAGCCCTCCTTGTTGGATTCAGTAGTGTTCCTACTAAACCCACAGGAAGACCCTGGAGCACGTCTCTTGGTTGGGGTAGATCGACCGTCAGGTGATGAGTCTAACCCAGCAGAAGCTGAGGACTCCTCTGAACCTGTGGTTCGCATCTCTCCTAAGGTAACAGAGACAGGAGTATACACTCCATGGTCCACAGTTTTACCTTCAGACAACACTTTACCTTTGGGAGGAGTGGCCAACTCCATCTTACTACGGTAATCAGCGGCTTTCTCTGGAAAGTCCTGAATGTAGTATGGCCACGCCTTCCGATTCAGCCACAACCTTCTCGGGTTATGGTTGAACACCAAGGTGTATGCCAACCCCTGTGGTACCCTCACACACTTTTCTCTGTCCGTGAGTCCTAAGGCCTCCGGGCAATTCTCGAGAATATCTAGATTGGACATGGCAGTTTCAGCCTTCATATGGTGTACATCCACTAAGTGCCTTACCATACAACCCTTTCTAGATGTGCTGAAAGGTTCACCATCTTTCATACATTTGACTGAACGATTAGACTTGGACCGGCACTGCCACATCATTTTGGAGTGCCCGTGGAACTCCACTAGATGTCGTGCGAACTGGTACAGGTCCAAATACTCGGCCATTGGATTTCTATCCATACACTCGTTGAATGGGCACTGCCCCGAACCTACCCTCCAACCTCTCCCAGACTTATAAGTAGGCATACCCGGTGGGACAAATGTCATCCAGGCCATTTCAACCGGTCTCTATCCTCGTTGGAGAGGTCGGCAGCCCTGTATGTCCCCATACTTTGCTTTATAACCTCATCCCAGAACTTGTAAGCTTGATGTGCCCCTGAACTAGTATGTTCTAACCAGAACTCCATTTCCCTCTCCGTATCTTCCTAGGAGGGTAGCCTAGCTCGGCTCCCTATCTCTCCAGTAATCTCTCCCGTGTAGGGTTTGGACTTATAGGGTTTGAATTATTGGAAGGAGCTCTGAAAAGCTTAGTACATTTCCTCTCGTTGAATCCGTCTAATTCCCGGACATATGCCCCCCTGCATATCTTACTCCCAGGAATTACTGCATCCGGCTCAAATTTCTCAAACTTAGCTGCAAAATGCATGACTGCCATGGCTGGAATACGTCCGGAGTTGACTGTTTAGGGGCATTCCAATCGGGTACAAAGTTACCATGCACCGGATGTAAACCATCCGCACGGTCATACGACATAGAACCCCACGGAGCACCCACTGGAGCGTGACTGACCGAGTGCACCGGTATCCCGGGCATATTCGGGTCAGTTCGGGTTACTCCCGAAGAAGGTGATGACGCAATATTCCCAACCTGGAACAAGGGGAATCCCCCGGCCTCGAGTCCTTTTAACCCCGGCCCTGACACGAACCCCCTAGCCTGCGCCACTGACAAACCCATATCTACCAGTTTCCTTACATGTTCTCCCCGAGCTAGGAGATACTGTGTGGTTTTAACCTGTTCAGTTTTCCTTATCTCAGAGATATTACTGCCATTTCGGCGTTTTACTCCCCTATTCTTCATCTTACTCGGTGGTTGATACACAAATTTTGGTAAATCCGCTACCCTAAACCGTTTTGGAAGATTACAATCGACCGGAGCTGTTGACTCCAGGTCCCCCAAAGCTAACAACTCTCTCTGTTCCTGCGACAGAGGGGAAACCTCCGTCGAGTGACTCCTTCCACGGGAGTTACCCGACGGATAGTTATCCGCCATGATAACTACACAGAGGGCGGCCCAGAGGAGCCCACTCTCAAATGAGCTTAAATGGGTAGTAGAATCAGAAAAATTGTTACAAAAGTGTCCTCCTGTACTACCTCACTTTAGTGTCTCCTCTCCCCCTCACATGTAGAGCAGTTTTAGATGACTAACTGCTGTTTAACATCCGCGGAGAGAGGTGCCTTCGCATCCACCCTCTCCAACGGTATGTGCAGGACTGACGCTTTCCGCGCCAACCCAGCGTGCGTGCGCATCCAAGCGCAAAGGATCACGGGTACCGGATAGCCCTTCCCGAAGAAGTTATCCGGTATTATCCGAAGAAAACCGGGTAGCGAAGTAAACTGTGTAGTAGTTGCAATCTTCGTCGGGTTATCTCGGATTGTATTTTACACATCATTTCAAGTAATAGCAATTCTTTAGTTCGTCAAAGCTGTATTATTTGTAGCATATGAACTTTTAGAACGCTCTTTAAACAAACATAATAAAAAAATAACGTGTCAAAGTAAATTTCTTTGGTGGTCCGAATAAATTCGGAAGACGTATGAGTCCCATTCTCATGTTCCTAGAACGAATCCTACACCCGTTCTTTCCACATAATATTTCTTTTTAGGATTCTCATCTCATCCTTAGAAAAATTACTGACTAAGTTGATTGGATTTTAATCCGAAACCATCACGACAAGTACTAAATGGGAAACCAACTCACAGACCATAGCATGTAAACATTCAAAACTAACTTTAGTAAAGCAGAACGTTGGGTACCCCAATGCCATCTACTGGTCACTTTCACCATTATTCCCGTCACAAAGACTAAAGACAAAAAATCCGGTATTTCTCGTTGTGTTTTTGACAATCAGCACCAGTTACGCAACTGTTCCGGGGTTTACCGGGTAAGTCCTTGGAGACCCGAACTCTTCCGGGTAACCATAACAAACCAACCCAGCCCCGCCGCTTTTACATAACAGCACCTCGACCCGCTATACGAGCACTTCTACGTATGGGTCCTTGGGGTTTCTTCTTCTCAATTACTCGAGGAACTTCTCCAGGTTCCTTTCTAGTAACTAACTTCTTCTTCTTCCTACCATTGACCTTTTTAGCTGGCGTTGCTTTTCTAGTCTTCTTTGTAGGCGGGGGTGCTGTAACCTTTTCCTTACGCACCCACCTGGGTTGGGGCATCGGCACTTCCACCAAAGGTTCATCCTCATCGGCGGGCCGGCGACCTAGCCAAGGCTTCAGGCGATCCACATGGCCTGCAACTATCTTGCCTCGCACATTTTCCAACAACACAGTTACATCAGATATTACCTTTGTTACCTCAAACGGCCCATCCCAACCTCTCCAGATTTTTCCATGTACAGGTGGTTTCAATCTCACCACCTTTTGTCCAACTACATACTTCCTTTCTCTCAAGCCTGTATCATACCCTACTTTCTGATGGATGGCTGCTTTCTTCAAGTGGCTTCTCACCAATGCATAGCCTTCTCGCAATTCTCTGCGTAGAGATTCCGCAAATGCCACTCGGCATGGGACATCCTTCCTCCGCAGCACACTGCCAAAGACCAAATCTGCAGGCATTATGATCTCGGATCCAAATACCAGGCTGTTAGGAGTGCAGCCAGTTGAAGCATGCACTGTACCGTTGTATGCATGAGCCACATACTGGGAAAACGTATCCCAGTCATCCTGATTAGAATTAACCAGCGTGGTCAACCCCTGAATCAACGTACGGTTGAACCTCTCAACCATCCCATCCGACTGCGGTCGGTAAGGATTAGTGCGTGTTTTCACTATGGCCAATTCTTCCAGCATCCCTTGAAAGAGACGCGATTCAAACTCCCTACCCTGGTCTGAATGTAGCATGAGAGGTGCACCAAATGTTAGTACCCACTCCTCAACCAAAGCCCGTGCGCAGGTTAATGCCGTGTGATCCTTCATTGGGATCACCTTCACGTACTTGGTATAGTAGTCCTGTACTACCATCATGCACACTTTGGAGTTTGGAGTTGTCTGGAAGCCAGTGATTATATCAATGGCTATCCTCGCAAATCTGACTCCGAACAATTCTTGTCTGAGAGATGTTTTACCTTTCCCAGGACCCGGCTTTACCAGGCAACACGTCGGGCATTCCGTCAACCAACGTATTACATCCTTAGACATCCCAGGCCAGTAATATCTCCTCGCTAGTTTGTCCAAAGTCCGTTTCCTGCCAAAATGAGCGGAAGTCTGATGACCATGGTAAAACTCGAATACTTCCCATCTCAGAGAAGCTGGCAAGACTATCTGTAGCCTCCTCCTGGCTTTGCCTTCAAGAGTTTTCCATCTACACAATAGGCCGTCTCGCACTACCAACTGCGACCACTGGCCCACTAAGTTCCTCACTTCCACACATTCTAATGACAGAGCAGGTCTGACGGGACGAGCAGCTCTCTCCAGGATCAGATTCCGTATCACATTGATACCTTCGTCTTCCTGCTGAGCTTCAAGTATGGACTCCGCCGACCAGAACACCAAGTTCTCTTCCCAGGCTGGATCAAAATTCATTATTGGAGCCACCAAAGCGTTATGTATGCCACAGTCTTCACAGTCCAACCTTGCACATCTTTGGATTGGTCTCCTAGACAAGCAATCCGCATTCACGTGCTTCACTCCGCTCCGATGCTGAATCTGGGCATTCTCTATCCCTAATTCAGACAACGCGGAGATCCATCTACCCATCATCCCATCTGCCTCCTTGAAATTAAGGAGCCACCTCAAGGATGAATGATCTGTACGCAGAATGAAATTTCCACCATACAAATAATGGCGGAATTTCTTCGTGTATACTACTATGGCTAACAACTCTCTCTTGGTGGTGCAATAATTGCGTTGAGTTTTACTCAAGCTGTTGCTAGCAAATGCCAAGGGCACTTCCTTCCCCTCCTGTACTTGGGATAAGACAGCGCCTATGCTGTCGTTGCTAGCGTCGGTGTCTAGGATGAACTGATCACCCTCAGTAGGATAGCTCAGCACAGGAGTTACCGTAAATAACTCCTTTAGCTTCTGAAAAGCCTGTTCAGCTAATTCCGTCCAAATAAATGGAGGTAGCTTCAACATTCCCTTCCTTTTCCCTACTACTAGCGCCTGTAAAGGAGCCAACACCTCAGCAAATCCGGGAATGAAATCGCGGTAGTATGAGCAAAAACCCAAAAACGATCTTACTTCCTTCTGATCTTTTGGCGTTGCCCAACTCGCTACTGCCTCCAATTTCCCTGGATCCGCCGAAATACCTGTGCCACTGACAATTCGGCCCAGATATTCCACTGATTGCCTGAAGAACTTGCATTTCTTAGCTTTCAGTCTCAGGTTATAGGATCTCAGTCGATCCATCACCATGGTCAAATTTGATAGACACTCCTCCCGAGTTTTCCCGAAAACTATGATGTCGTCCAGATAAACCAGACAGTTTTTACACAACAATCCCCTTAGCATTGTCTCCATCATATTCTCGAAAGTAGCCGGAGCATTGCACAAGCCAAACGGCATCACATTGAACTCAAACAACCCCCTGTGGGTTGTGAACGCCGTCTTTTCCTTATCCTCCGGGTGCATCCCAATCTGCCAGTAGCCTGACTGCAGATCTAAGGTACAAAACCAGTGATTGCCACCCAAGGAATCTAGACTTTCATCAATGCGTGGCAAGGGGTAGGCATTTTTCCTCGTAATCCCATTTAGTCTCCTGTAATCTATACAGAATCGACAGGTGCCATCCTTTTTGGTAACCATTACCACTGGACTAGCCCATGGACTATCAGAAGGCCTTATTATCCCTTCCCCTAACATCTTGTCCACCTCATCCTCCAATGCCTGTTTCTTAGACAAAGGCAGGCGCCGGTAAGGCAAGCGTAATGGCGGGCTAGAACCGGTGTCTATCCGATGAGTTACTCGGTCAGTTCTACCCAACTGCTCTCCTGGAGCAGAGAACAAGTCTGCATTCTCGCACAACAACTGAGCCAGACTCCCTTTGTCCTCTTCCTTCTCCAGATGGCTATCTGTTACTAGTGGCAAAAGATGCAGTGGTAACCCATAGCCTTCCTTCCTCTCCTGCTCTCCAGTGTCTTGCAATACCACTGGCATAGCGGATGGATCCAAAGCTCCTAATTCCACTGCCCTCTTTGCTGCTAACTCCACCTCTGGTGAGTCAGCTCTTCCTACCACATCAGCATACGTCACGTCCCCAAAGGTCGTCCCTTTTTCCAGGTACACATCCTGAAAAGTCATATTACTGACTGGTACTACTGTTCGTCTTGAACTTTGCACTAAGGCACTGGTGGAAACCAACCCCAGCTTACTCAACTGCTGCTGATTCGGTTCCACCACCCCCATGTGGTCAAACTCCATTTCCCGGCAGTATACAACTACATTGCATACATGGCGGGGAGGAATTCGCACTGTCTGAGAGACAGATGAGACGCCTGAAATCCGGCGGAGCACACACTGGACCTTCATCTCTTGTGGATATTGAAGAGTGAGTTCCCCCGTCACACTATCCAATACCGCTCCATACAGAGAACAAAAATCCACTCCCAAGATTCCCTCATCCGTCAGTTCAGCCACAGTTGTTGAAACAACAAATGAATGTTGATTCACCCAGAAGGGTATCACCTGTCTGCCATGTGTCCGCATATGAGATCCATCAGCACTTCTGACCGACCCAGGCCCCACAGGGCTAGTCGGCAGACCTGCAAGCTTCCTGAAGAAATGGTGACCCATCATGGAGTGGCTAGCTCCAGTATCGATCAGAAATTCCCCCAAGCAACCCTGAATCTGCACAGGCAAGTACCATCTCTTCCCTTGTAAAGGAGAAGGTTGTAAGGCAAATCTCTGGATCCCAGTTTCACCGCCCAAGTCATATCCCCTCGAGTTGAGAAACTTAACTATAGGATCATCGGGTTTGAGTCGCGAAGCACAAAACCTTTCTACTTCTTCAGCCAACTCAATTCTACGGACGGTGTCCAGATGAGCTAAATCTTCAACACCTTTCTCGTCCGTTCCCTGGGGCCCATCTCCACCTGGCGAATCAGACTCAGGTGCGGCTAACCCCAGCGGCTCCCATGAAATGGAATCTTTTGTTTCTCCCTCGACAGTACCTTTGACAATCACAGGCGGGGTTGTTATCTTGTCATCGACAACAACCCCTGTTAGTTTTCCGTCGGCGGTGGGCTTTGGTCAGAAGAGGGTCCGTCTTTTTGTTTCTCGACCGATGATACATTCCTGGTATCCTGGAATCCTGGAATCTTTCGTCTTTTATACAAAGTACGACGTCCTCCCCACTTAGGATCTACAGCTGCCACCTCTTGCACACCCTCTGTAGTCAGTTCACCCTCCTCCGCGGGTATCTCCACTGCAGCTACAGGGGCTGCCTCCACAGTTTTCAACAGCTTCCTCTTCCTCAGAGCATCTTCTGTGAGCTCGAAGATATCCGCTAGCGACATAGTGGTCTTCCACTGTGTAGCAATCTAGCTTGACAATCTCCCATCCCTAAGTCCATCTATATACAGGCTGGACAACTTCCTTACCAGCCATGGATCACTTGGACTCATTGATGCAAATGCTTCTGCTGCTAGCACTCAGAGAGCCATTCCAAACTGTCGGTGTCCTTCACCGGGTTTCTGAACTCTTTCCTCCAGTTCAGACGCGGGATCCGCACCGGATGTGGAACCCAAAGCCCAAGAAGCCGTTTCCACCAATCCCTTGTACGTTCTTCCCCCGCTTAATTCAAAGCTTGTTAGGGCTGGATCACCAGGACCATCTCGCAGACACCACGACAAAGCCGCAAGGCACTCATCGCCTTCCCAACCATTATGTCGCATATCTGCTGAAAATCGTGTGAACCATTTCCTCCATGGAACTGAGCCATCATATTGCTTCATCTTGATAGCCTGCTTTTTTACAGCTGTCATCCCCGTTCTCAACGGTATCTCAGCCTGACTCAAAGCATAGTCTACTGCTCTATGGTTCCCCACATCATTTGGTACCGCATCAATCCCCAATCTTCTAATTGCTGGATTGCTTTGGAACACTGCCTCGTCCTCCATCGACATATTCTCTCTATGTTGATAGGGTGTCCCACTCTGATCAATACCTCCGGTCCTTGGTGTATACATGCTTCCTGGAGTTATATGACTGCCAGGTAATGGGGGAGGTGGTATATTGAACATAGGCCTCGCGTTCCCATAACAGTTATCCGGTCCCACATTGCCCCATCCCCCGTAGGAGGTGTTAGGCCCGGCCAGATTCCCTTGACCTGGCGGCCGAGCATTCATGTATGCTCCACCGGGCAAACCTGGTCTGCCCACCGTAGACACATTTACCGGAACTGCATGAACCTGCCTTGCTCCTGGAGCTGGAGTAGAATGAGCACCTGGAGCTGGAGCAGTGTTAACTGGTCCCACAGGAGCCTTATTCCCTGTAGCCTGAGCTACCGGAACGTCTCCTTTTCCTCCCTTAGTGTCATTCTCCACGCTCACTGACTCTGTTTCTTCAAGAAAGCAATCTAACTTTTCCTGAAACAGTTTTTCAACTCTACCACAAAGCTCCAACATGAACTCCTCATTCTTGTCAAACTTACTGCCATGCATGGATGAGTGTCCACTCACACTGGATAACATATCTGCTGTATGTATTACCATGGAACTATCTAGATCCTCAGTGACAGGTGGTTTCACTACCTCCTCCACCGTATTGACTATAACTACTGAGGGCTCGTCGGCAGTCACAAAGGTCTCATCTCTAGACACCTCTTGCGCCTTTCCCACTGGGTCCCCAATTTCCTTCGTCCCTTTTGGTTCTAGCTTGTTTATCATGTGATTTTCAGCTTGTTGAGCTAGCGCCTCTAACTCTCCCAGCTTACTATCCTGTTTCTTCAATAACTCATCATACTCAGCTACCTGTAACTGTCTTGCTAGAATCTCAGAACTAATTTCTTTATTCCGCACCACTAGCTTTTCTGTTTCAGACTTCAGTCTGACTTCAGTACCTTCAAGTAGACCCACATTGACAGAAATTTGTTCCAGATGTTTTATCTGAGCTGCATGTTCCCCAATGTTCCCTGACCTTTTTGCCAAAAAACTCTTTTCAAAAGCTTCCCTTTCTTCCTTCAACTTCCTCAAGGATTCTTCCTCTATTCTAATCCCTTCCTTCATGTGTTCATGCTCATTTCTCAATCGGAGCGTCCTTATCTCTTCCTTTACCAGGCTCCACATAAAGACACCCATCCCAAGACCAGATTTTTTCAGATGTTTTTCAAATGGGATATTGGGATTTAGGGGATGGTCTAACCTTTTAGAAACTGAAAGAATTTTGTAATTATTCAAACTAGAAGTACATCTGTGACAAAATGAACAATGTTGAATAACCAGAAAGTAAGATACCTAAATCGCCCTAAATGTTCAAATTAGGGAGATAAAGCCCTATTTGAAATAAAATATAGCTTATTTTAGTGAATATGTTGCCATTGGAACTTACATTTAGGCCACAATGTATCAAAATAGACCTTAACTTTTGGTACCATCCTTTTCAGCATGAAAAATTGGACAAAACAATTTTTCACTAAAAAAAAAATATTGTTTGACTTTCTTTTTCGTTTTTTGCCTTAAATATTGCTCAAATCAGATTGAAAATGAGTTAAATTTATTCAAGTTGAGATGCCCAGCATTTCTGAAATATTAGATGTATGTATAAATGGATTAAGATATGCAGAGACAATATGCCATAGACTACTGTCAGAAAAATTTGTGGGATTCTACCAACTTTTAGACAAACCACAGGGTGTCAAAAATCGGCCAAAATCGGCCAAAAATCGGTGATTAACTCGCAATAATGCGTGTACGGTCCTGTACAGTAAACTCGCAATAATGCGTGTACGGTAGAGGAAGGGTTAAGTCATCCAGGCTCAACCTCTCCCTGGGTTCATAAGGCGGAACCTCCAGACCAGGTATTGTCAACCTAAAAGGATCTGGAAACAGCTTATCTCCCTTGGAGATTGCCACAGCTGTCTCCTTTCTTTCCACCGGAGTTTCCTCCAGGTCGTCCCCTTTGACAACCTCAACCCCCTGCTGACTACCCTGGACTACCATGTTAGTCCTTTCCACTGTCCCTACAGTGGGCACTGGTCTACGTTCCCATGTCACTGGTACATCTACTGCACCCTCCAGACTAGGCATACTAGAGTCACTATCCTCTCCAGCATCTTCCATGGTCACTTGTCCAAGCGTCTCATCCTCCCGTGAGGTGTCCCCCGCCTGGACAGGCCCCTCCAAACCCCTATCTGGTTCTAGAGCTGGACGTTTTGCTGGAGGATCCCCTTGTGCATCCTCAGATCTCACCTCGTGGGCTTCCTCCTCTCCTCCATGTCCAATTTCCCTACTCTGATTGAACGTATGTACCTTCTGCCTAGCATTAAACCTAACCCTAGACCGTAGTCTAGGACGCATACCCTCCCCTTGGTTTGTAACCGACGGGGGAGGTACCTCTGTATCTGACATATCTTCACCACACAAAAGCAACCTGTAATAACTATCCTTGAAACCTACCAATTCTGGTTCAAACATATAAGAGCTTACCTCTCAATTTCAGAAAGTGAAAAAAATATATATATAAATCAATACTTACCCAAAGTGGTCACGGCACCAGTGTAGCTGTTGGCTATTCTAAGATAGGCATCGGCTATAAAAAAACTCCAGATTCGAAAATGGGTTGTTCAGAAATTATACTTTATCCATTCTGACATACGGCTCGTAATCATACAGACGGATAGTAACAATCAAAAAGGCTTCTGAACACCAGTGGTCATATGAACATACAGGAGGTATACGCTCACGGTCTAGCACATAATTCCCGAGTTCCAAGGCTCTCTTCCATCTTGATTAACTCCACTTGGATCAGACTCCCCCAGAGGGAGTTCTGTACCTGGAGTTGTGCACCAATGCGTCTATCTCCTCTAGTTCCCCCAAAGGGTGGAACAGAGAAAGACGCAGGGTGACCAAGTTGGAAGCAGCGACAGGACTAGGCCTAAAAGGTACAACAGAGTTCGGGGAAGCTCTGTTGTGGAGCAGTCGAGCTGGCCGAAGTGCACAGCAAGACTGGGTCCTCGATTAGCAGAACCCCAGGTCTTATGTACTGGTCGTTATGTAACTCTTCTCATTACTCGTAAACACTTGAGTTCCCGAGGAACTCCGGGTAACCACGCGCCGGTGCATCCGGGCCGACACGGTACCCGAGATATGTCGGGTGACACGTGGCGGTCACGGCTCAATGCACATAACCAGGCCGCGCTCCACCAATCCTCAGGTGTGGGCTTATATAACCATATACTCGGCACTAGACAGGAGTGCGGCCTGGATACACGGCAACACACATACCAAATATAACCCAAACTGGTTCCATAGAAATAGTACAGCGGCGACCCACTACATTAGCCTTATCTGATACATATTTAGCTATATGCGCAGAGACCTGCACAGTGGTCCGTATTCAATGAGTAGCGATCAACCTTAAGCACTTTTTATTTTCTCCACAAATAATATGGAATGTGTATTGTGGACATCTGCAAATTTGCGGAGAAACAGCACCCACAAATTTGCGGACCTTTGCAGATGTCCACTATACCCATACCATAAATTTGAGGAAAAAATGAAAATGATGATTAAGTTAAAATCGTTTTTTGTACCCATACATACAAATACGGACTTCTATATATATTTGCGGAGCTCCACAATTGTATGGAATGTGTATTCCACAAATTTGCGGATGTCCACAAATTTGTGGAGAAACAGCACCCTGTTGATAAATATTAAGACCAACCAATATGTCCCCACTAATAATTGAGCTGTCAACCCTCTAGACTCCAGATGTACAATTTTATTTGCTGACATTATTCAAATAAAAAACCCTCAGACAACATGTACTGCAGCTTTCCACATAATATGCATCTTTACGTTGTTCAAAAATGACAGAGTTCTGGCCTAATCATATGACAGTTGTTAAGAATGGTGTATGGACTCCTCAACGGACTTAGTCATAAGTTGGGGACATATCCACACTGTGGTAGACAGTACTATAGGCTACATAGCCAGAGACCTGAGTTGATAATACCTGTGCTGCCACCTTCTGTGAAAGCTAAGAACTATAATATGGTTGTAGTGGGTTACACTTTGCACCTTTTGTGATGGGGCAGTTTGGCTTCCTGTACCTGAATGACAAGACATGTTTTCAAGGTCACTCCAGTAAAGAACCTTCCAATCTTCACAGGACTTAAATGTTTACTTGCTAAGTATCCAACATGGTGTCAGAAGTTGTTCTGGAGTGTGCAGAGAAGACAAGGTAGGCCAGATCACCTCTGTTTTGTTAGGAGAGCTGAACCAGGAAGTGTGTGTGTGTTGACATTGGGCCAGTGCAGGCCAGATCTAGCGCTGCTCCTGAGCTGCAGAGCTGCAGAGCTGCAGACAGCCAGTTGTCAGAGACAATTACTCACTGTTGGGGACCAATAGTAAGATGGCTACAGGACATGCTAGATTGCCAGATCCTCTGGTGATAGACAGGGGGAATCCATCACACACATGGATGCTGTGGAAGAGGAACTTTGGGATCTTTCTGAAAGCAAGTGGGAATGCAGGGCAGCCTGGAGCCCAGAGGGTGGGGTTGCTGCTGAACCACATTGGTGAGGAGGGTATTGATATCTTTGACACCTTTACCTTCCTACCTGCCCGTCCCAATCCGACACAGGGACAACCCCCTCTAGTGGCAGAAGATCCTGATGACCTGGACACAGTGTATGAGAAGTATGAGGAGTACTTTTCAAAGAGAGATCCACAACTCATGCTGAGACAGCAATGCTGGTACAAGCTCAAGAGGGTGACAAGTCAGAGTCTGGAAAATTGGGTCCTTACTGTGAAGAAGGCAGCAAAAGCCTGTAAGTTCCCAGATGCCTACATGAGTCAAGCCATACGAGACAAGTTGACATTTGAATGTACTGATGATCAGTCAAAGGCTAGGATATATGATGCGGGACCTGATGTTACCCTTGGTAGGGTTATAGCAATCATTCAACAGCGTGAGACCACATCATATGAACTGCAGGAGACTATGGTTTCTCAAGTCGACAGCGTCCCAGGGAAGCAGTCAAAGAGAAGCAGTGCGAAGCCTCAGAATAAGTCAACAAAGAGCAGTGGTGATCGGAAGTGTAACTACTGCAACCGCAGCCATCCAAGAGGAATAAGGCATTGCCCAGCAGCAAAGGCAACATGTGAGAAATGTCAAAGAAAGGGACATTCCAGTGTCTGTTGTTGGAGCAAAGCAGTGAAACAAGTATCTGGTGATGATGAGGTTCAACAGTTCTCTGAGGAGGAAAGTTGTGCAACATTCGTTGGTACTGTGGGTACTGACCAAGTGAGCACTACCCCAATCAAGAAGGACCGGGGGTGGTACATCAACTTGACAACTAGAGGAGATTCACTGTGTTGGTACATTGACTCCGGAGCAGAGGTAACGGTAATGGGTGAACAATACTATAAGGAGCCTTATGGTCAGCTCGATCCACCGAACCGTAAGCTCGTAGCAGCCGGGAATGCACCGTTACTCACAGTGGGCCGTGTTAAGTTAAAGCTGAGTAGTGATGCCACTACAATTGATGAAGACGTGTACGTTGTACGAGGTCTCAATCAACTGCTACTTGGACAGCCTGCTATCCAGAAGTTGGGCCTGATCACTAGTATACCTGGAGCCTTTAGTATAAAGGCAGTCCAAGCCGACACAGTTGCAGAGCGACAGCAGAAGAGCACTAAGGGAGACTCAAAGAGGTGTGTATCCTCGAAGGAGACCATCAAGAGGGACTACCCAAAACTCTTCAAAGGACTAGGCAAGCTAAGTGGACAATACACAATCAGGCTGAGAGGTGGTGTGAGACCATTTTGCCTGTACACAGCTCGTACTGTGAGCCTTCCATTGTTGGACAGAGTGGAGGCTGAGATCAAGAAGCTGACTGATCTTGGCGTGATAACACCAGTGGATGAGCCTACTGAGTGGTGTTCTCCAATTGTTGTAGTACCGAAGGACAATGGACATGTCAGGATTTGTGTAGACTTGACAAGATTAAACGAAGCAGTCTTGCGGGAGGTACATGTTATGAAGAGGGTTGAGGAGACACTTGCTAAGATTGCAAGCGGAGCAGTGTATTCGAAGCTTGATGCTAACTCAGGCTTCCACCAAGTGGAACTTAGTGAGGAAAGTGCCAAGCTCACCACCTTCATTACACCGTTTGGTAGATTTATGTACCGCAGGCTACCGTTTGGCATATCGTCCGCCCCGGAGTACTTCCAGAAAAAAATGGACAAAGAGCTCGCCGGCCTCGAAGGTATTCTGTGTCACATGGATGACATACTTGTCATTGGCAAAGACAAGGACGAGCATGACAGACGTCTAAAAGCATTGCTGGACAGACTAGAAGACATTGGACTAACTCTAAACCCAGCTAAGTGTTTGTTTGCGCAAACAGAGTTGAAATACTTGGGACAAGTGATCAACTCAGAGGGTGTGCGAAAAGACCCATCCAAAGTGAAGGCTATCACTGAGATGCCTGCACCTACGGATGTGCCTGGTGTACGGAGGTTCCTTGGGATGGTCAATCACCTGATGAAGTTTGTGCCAAACCTGGTGGAAATGACTATGCCTATCAGAGAACTTCTCAAGAAGAACAATGTTTGGGTCTGGGGACCAGCACAAGAAGTTGCCTTCAGAAGACTGAAGGAAGAACTTGCTTCTGATCGAGTACTAGCTTTATATGATCCACATCGAGAGACAGTTGTGTCAGCCGATGCTTGCAGCTATGGGCTAGGAGCAGTAATCAGACAAAAGCAGAAAAATGGAGACTTTAGGCCGATAGCCTATGCAAGCAGACCTATGACGGACACCGAGCGTAGGTATGCACAGATCGAAAAAGAGGCTCTATCAACCACTTGGGCTCTTGAGAAGTGGAGCGACTTCCTCATCGGCATGGAGTTCCATGTAGAGACGGACCATAAGCCGTTGGTTCCGTTGCTCTCTACAAAGCTGATTGATGAACTACCCATACGGATCCAGAGGTTCCGCATGCGTCTGATGAGATTCAAGTTCACCATCTGTCATGTGCCGGGGAAGCTCCTCACCACTGCAGATGCCCTCTCACGAGCACCACATGGAGAGGTAGGGTGTGATCCACAAGCAGAGGAGCTACAGCGAGAAGTAGAGTCTTACGTGAATGCCATAATGGTGTGCCTTCCAGCGTCAGACACACGTCTGGATGAGATCCGCCTAGCACTCAAAGAGGATGAGACATTGAGGGTTGTTATGCACCATGTTGAACATGGATGGCCCGCGGCCAGGCGTGACATATCTGGTCCACTTGTGAAGTACTGGGCCGAAAGAGGTAACCTCACTGTTCATGAAGGGCTACTGCTGCGTGGTAAGCAACTCATTGTGCCACCATGTCTGAGAGTCGATGTGTTACGACACCTGCATGATGGTCACCAGGGAGTGACAAAGACCAGAGCCAATGCTAATTCATCTGTATGGTGGCCTGGCATATCAAAGGATATTGAGACAACAGTGCAGAATTGTGACATCTGTGAGAAGCACAGAAGGGACAGGGTCGAGCCTATGAAAGGAACTGAGTTCCCACAGCGTCCATGGGCCCGGATCGCTGCAGACTTCTGTTATCACAAAGGGACTAACTATCTAGTAGTTGTGGACTATTACTCTAGAGACATTGAGACATGCAAAGTCACTAAAGGAGTTGACGCCAAAGAGACTGTTGCTAAATTAAAGAAGGTATTTGTCCGTCAGGGCATACCAGACGTTCTAGTTACTGATAATGGACCTCAGTTTAGTGCAAGAGACTTTGCTGATTTTTCGGAAGAGTGGCGATTCTCTCACGTGACTTCCTCTCCTCGATATCCTCAGTCCAATGGTGAGGCTGAACATTCTGGACAAGGCTACCATTGATGAGGACCTAGCGATGTTGATGTACCGTAATACACCGCTTCATAATGGGTTCTCACCAGCACAGCTGAATATGGGGAGGAAGCTCAAGACAAGGGTTCCGTGCCTTCCATCTGATCTGTTGCCGAGTACGCCAGATCCTTTCCTTGTTCGAAAAAGGGAGAAGGCATACAGGGCGAGTATGAAGTCAAATTATGATCGTCGGCATAGAGCTAAAGAAGCTGGAGACCTGTCTGCTGGTGACAAGGTCTGGCTTCCGGATCTGAGGTCGGAAGGTGTGATTGTTGGCAAGGCTAATGGCCCCAGATCTTATGTCATATCGACGCCAACCGGACTCCTAAGGAGAAACAGGCGAATGACTAGAAATGCTGGGCTACCGCCATCTGTGCCACCGATACCAGGTCAAATCACCACCACACCTGTTCCTCGAGTCAATCCTCCTACACCTGGACGTGACAGACTAGTCAATCCTACTACGCCCAGGGTTGACACACTCAACAAACCTCCACCACCAAGGTTTGAGGTACCGGATATTCCGCCAATGCAAGCAGTTGTGAAAGAACCAGATGACCCGCCAGAGGTTGAAGTGACTATGCCTCGCAGATCTACGAGACCGAGATCTGCCACCAAACGACTTATTGACGAGATTTAATAGACTCAATTTGATCGTGATATTTGCTTATCTAGAGAAATATTCTAATAGCAGTATAGAGACTATACTAGTGGTATTTAGTCATTTGGCCTATATCATTCACTATGAACTTTTTCGGAACACTGATAACTGAACTTCTCTTTACTTCCATAAAAAGGGAGATGTGGTAGACAGTACTATAGGCTACATAACCAGAGACCTGAGTTGATAATACCTGTGCTGCCACCTTCTGTGAAAGCTAAGAACTATAATATGGTTGTAGTGGGTTACACTTTGCACCTTTTGTGATGGGGCAGTTTGGCTTCCTGTACCTGAATGACAAGACATGTTTTCAAGGTCACTCCAGTAAAGAGTCTTCCAATCTTCACAGGACTTAAATGTTTACTTGCTAAGTATCCAACACACACTGTAGTATATCAAAATATCAGAGTGGGCTATAGTAAATGTCCTCTTGATATATAGTGTTTTACTGTATTTACTCAGGGTCCCAAACTCACTCTATGGTATGTTACTATATGGGGTTGACTAGTCAGAGGTAGGCCTACCTGCCCAAGAATAACGGAAGGTTGAAGACCACCTCCGGAGGTTTAGAGAAAATTAAGAATAATTATTTATATTATACAGAACCATTATCTTTTGACGATACACTATTCTTTAGTGTTGAAATATGCAGATATAATGCTTATTTCTGTGCTTATAACGAACCTTATTGCCATCTCCACATTTCTGAATTCCTCAATGAGTACTTTCCCCTCTCCTCGTAAGGGGGCTCCACTTTCAACCCCTGCATAGCAACAGGTCATGAACACACTGCATAGCTGGCACACATGATTGCACTTTGTGTCAATCCACCCCCCCCCCCCTCTCCTTGGATCCATACTCTCACACCCAGTCTCGATTATAGGTCGAGTTACATATACGGTTCTGTTATGTCACAGGGTGGGCAAACAAAGGCATTAGGTGGCTGGGTGACCTCACCATGATAGCCACACACCAGGGGCATTACTCTAAACTATATTTTCAATTTCCCTGGTTGTAATTAATCTACAGCTTACACCATACACAATGATATTACATGTATTTTATCATATTTATCCCATACAAGACATATCTGGCCATTAGTACAGGTCACAACTACCTGAATCATGGTGCATATACCTAGGGGTCATAGTCAACTGGTCTGTTTGCCCACCGCACCTCCCATATAAATAGAAGGGGTATGTGATTGGGGGGGGGGGGTCGTGGACTACTACACACTGCACCCCAACCCATCCACTGTACCCCAGGAACCATCTCTCTTTAGTACACGCATGCAGCATAGGATTTGTACCAACTAGGGCGCATTGCATGCCCCTAGTTGTTACCCAATGTGACGTCACATTGGGTCAGGGGAATGTAATTTCCCTCTTACTCTCCAGGGGAGCCACAGGCAATGATATTTCGGGCCTGAGGGTGGTATCAACTTAAACTAATGAGAAATAAATAGATAAACCTCCAAGAGTGTAAATCCTGTATAAAAAGTCAGCCAATATCATATAGGTACCAGCTAGTATTAACCATATATCCATATGAAAACCTCCGGAGGTGGTCTTTAATGAGATCCAGTTTATTATGTAGATGTTAACATTAAAGTCGACATAGAGCGGATACACAGGCATCACCCTTCCATCACAGTGTTCTTCATATATATATAATGATATGTATCATATGGCTGTCTAGCATGGTCCTTCTACATGAACCCGGTAAGACTAGTCGACGTCCATAAGCCCAATAAACATCGTGTAAACCCGTATGTTATATTCCATATCATTCACTGTGGTTTCAGGTGTTAACTCGTGTTAACTCCGGATTGATGACAATGAGCACACTCCCTCAATGATATCCTAATTTTGTTATAACACAGTTTCACAAAAGAACTCCAGGTGTAATATACACTTTCGTATATCAATGCAAACTCCACTGCTCCAGTCTACGTATAATCCTTTACCATACTTAGTCAACCATATTATGGTTCAATCTCCACACACACACTCCTCAGGAGTTACTAAATGGCATCTGGTCTTCTTGATCGTGTACCAAACGCCCACTTGTAACTGCCTGCCTTCTCCATATCCCCGGCTTATATTCTCTGTTGGTTACTTCCAGATCTTACCGCTTGTCGGCCTTTCACCCTGCCTCATCGGTCCGCCTGCCCATGATGCCTCCTACCCCGTCATATATGCTGCTATTGGCTGAGCTCCCTGCGCCTGGCTCTTACTGCTGACTCCCTGTGCTACTGACACCGACCCCGCGGCCTGGGCGCCCATACTCAAGCGTTTCCCCAGTTATCTACGTGTATTTACTGACCTGGATTTTCACCCGACGTTATCTTCACTACCAGCTGTTTAGCCTGGTTCTTATTCTATGAGTTGCTCCCCTGGCTGGGTCTTGAGCCCTGGCTACACTATGAATATATCCAATCCCGGCCTCACGAACTTTGACTCTTGTTATAATTAGTTCATTTACTTAGAGTCATAATTAGTTCATTTACTTATTTGATCTTCTGTCTCGTTTTGAGTCATGCTTGTTTTATATTATATTCTTGATTAGCTTGGCTTCCTTTTGGCATTTAACGGATCCTATTGTATACTCATTTCTGCTCATGTAGCCTGTGTACCATTGTTAATCTGATAACCATGTGTGTATGCTGTTTCTCAGCCCACTCCTATACCCCTTCTCTCCATTATATTTTGGTCTGTATGGACTGTAATATTGTTCATGTAACTTCCCATTATTTACTTATTTCTTTCAATTATACCCATACACATATATATATATATATATATATATATATATATATATATATATATATATATATATATAATTTATATATATATATGCTGTCGATAATCATGCATCAGGATTATGGGATTATATCACACCCACCGGGTACACATTGGTTCCAATATTACTCACTAGAGGGACATACTGTTGTGAGGCCCGTCTGCCTCGGTCTCTCTCTCACTCCTTCTCCGTCAATCACTGTGGATGCATCGTCCAAAATTTTGTTGTTGTTATTAAGTTAATAAATGTATGGCCTTCTCCGCTGGAGTCTAGGGCAAAGTTATATCACTGTCTTGACTTGTATGTGTATGGGGGGGATATATATATATATATATATATATATATATATATATATATATATATATATATATATATATACTGTCCCCCTTACCCATATGCTTTATATACCATGTATGGCTTTTAATCAATAAATTTGCCTTCTATGTGTTCTTGTTCTTATGTCGTTTTCTACTATAACACAAGAGTGGGTTACCATTATAATTTGATGATAACTTAGGAAATGAATAGGCAATTAACATATCATCCAAATGGAACATTCTAAATGATAGTCATGAACCATCAACTATCCCATCAAAAGAGTTTTTGTATATTGAAAATCACGGCAATAAACACTGCAATGAATTAAAACAAAAAAAAAAGAGAGAAAAAAAGACCATGCTGACACTTGACCAGTTAGCTCAGTCAGTAGGGTGCCTTTCCCTAAATCTTAGGGTAGAGGGTTTGAGGCATACTTGGGGATTTTCTTTTGATTTTTTACTTTTTACTTAAAAATTAGCCCTGAACCATCACACACCAGAGGGAGTCTTTGAGTTTCTACAGATTCTGAGAACACCCACCATGTGGGGTTAGTGAGTTTCTAAAGGTTCTGAACATCTCCACAGGGTTCCGCCACTAGTTAATCAGAATTATCCTTAAGCCTTAGCCTATACTGATGGTTGTCAGGATGCGATAAATATTGGTAATTCTGACAGGTACTCCAGTGATTTTTCAATTATTCAAATTGTAAAGATTGAACATTTAATTTATATCACAAATGACTCAGGGTCAAGGTAATTATTTGATTGAATTGATTCATGGAAATATTGAAGGTGTATCATTTCAGATCGACATGGGACATGGGGACCCCCCCCCCCCCCCCCCCCATCAAGGGCCCCTGTGGGTATGACCTGCTGTGTGTCGGGATTAGTTTGATCATGAGAAGATCCACGTGAGGCGACATTGAGACATTGGAAAGTGAAACTGAAAGTAGGCAATGGCAGGAGCTGTGTACGATCTCAGCAGGTTAGTAAACGTGTTTCAGTTGTGTTAGTGGATGCTGAACACAAGGAGATCCAAGGAGGATTGTAGTTGTACTGGGACTGTGGTAGCTGTAAAGTCGACAGAGAAGTCTATAGATACGTGTAGCCTATTGTGATTTGTGTATTGTTTGTGTATTATGTGTATGTATTGTAGCTACTGTGTAGTAGGATCGTGAACAAAGTCAAGGAGAGAAGTGTTCTGCCTGTTCTTGAAGTTTATGAAACGTAGCTTATGAAGAAAGACAAGAAGAGAAGTGTTCTGCCTTTTCTTGAAGTTTGTGAAACGTAGCTTGTGAAGAAAGTCAAGAAGAGAAGTGTTCTGCCTTTTCTTGAAGTTTGTGAAATATAGCACGTGAAGAAAGTCAGGAAGAGAAGTGTTCTGCCTTTTCTTGAAGTTTCTGAAACGTGGAGGAGACTGCCCTACAGCTGTATTTATAGTGAACTGTGGGTGTCCTACAGCTGTATTTATAGTGAACTGTAGGTGTGCTGCAGCTGTATTTATAGTGAACTGTAGGTGTCCTGCAGCTATATTTATAGTGAACTGTAGGGAGTGTCAATGCATGGATGATGAAGCCCACTGTGTGTGGATGCATGGATGATGAAGCCCACTGAGTGTGGATGCAGGAGATGGATGCCCATAGGGCTGAGTGCTTTATGGGGTTATTTTTCAGTGTTAGGGAAGTGAGGGGTAAAGCCTCACGTGAGGGATAAAAACCTCACAAGGGAATGATGTGCTGGAAACCTCTCTTCCCAAGGTTAGTTTAATTTGTGGTATATTATACTGTAATAACTGGTGTGTATGCTATTAACTAGGTGGAAGTTCAATATAAACATAAACAAAAACAAAAGGAGAACTCTGTACTGTGAACTATTAATTATGAAGTATTATATATGTTGGTAAAAGTACATTTATATCTCTAAATTCATATTTTGAGAGAACTGAAGAAATGGAAACAAGAAACTGGACAGTTTATTTACTAGTTTGACTATCAGGTCAAATCAAGGACTTTATCTCTAAAGTTTTGAGACAAATTTTGTCTTTTTAGTTTTCAACAAATATGGATGTATTTATCCTCTATCCAACTTATTGGTGTTTCTATTTTGAAAGAAACTAAACTACTTAACCAGTTTACTGGAGAACATTTGAAAAAGTCAAGGACTTATTATTTGAGAGACACTAAACATTATTTCTCAAAAGGAACATTTATCAGCAAAGACACTGATTCAATATCCAGGAGGAGTGTTCAAAAGAAACACTGAAACTATGTTTTGAGGAGGAGTTTATTTACAGTGACATATATTCATATACATATTCTAAGTTTATTGTGTAGTGTTAACACATTATATTTTCACCTGTCGAGGAGGAGTGTTGAGTATTTGACGACGCGCAAAAATGGTCTGTCGGGTACCAGCGTACCAGCTGTGGCTAGGGAAAACCCTTCCACATCAATGAGGGCGTAAAGATGAGGTGAGACGTCAGTTTGAGTACTTGGTATCTTTTATTAATAATAATATTAATATCAGAGTACCAGTCACTAGGGCCCAGTATAGATGGTAAGTCGGTGGTTACTGAGATGGTTACTGATTTCCCTCTAGCTGCCCGGGGCTTAAGTACAGATGCCCGGCAGGTAGAGGAGGAGCCCATGTGACCGGAAGTGGATGTAACAGTGGTTTTCATTGGATAATATACATTTGACATTTGATTGGATAATTATGTATTCATGGCTTTAACATGTGGTGTGCGCTGGACCGCGGGTGGGGAGCCTGGGTCCAGTGCATTATGGGTAATGGATTACATAATAAGTAGCATGCACACATGGGGGCTTTGTCGCCCACCTTCAGGTGGTCTCCAGCCGGCTCAAGTGGCTTTGGCGGTGCCACACTGATTAAGGGTGTCCAGCTTTATAGCATTGTTTTATGTGTTGACAGTTAATCCTTGGGGTCAACATATTGTGTATAGGTGACCGGTCAGTGCCTTGTCGTCTGGAGGGGCTGACCGTTACCTATTGTCCCTGGGATAAGGGTCTGCTTGTGATCTATGGATTAGTTATGCATGGGGGTTAGTTTGGCTTGGCTTAGTGAGAAATAGGTATGTCTGACGTCTAGGTGTACTTTGATGGACATATGGATTGAAAATATGTATAAAGTATTGTGCGTATTACAAATAATAATAAATATGAATATTAATAATCATAACTCATAATTATGACGTAATATGACGTAATATGACGTAATACAATTGATGAAGGTATAATAAGGGGTTTTGTGGCGTGACAGCACCCCCCAATACAACTCCTGCACGCCCTCGTGCAGGCTGAGAAGTAGTAGAGGAAGAGTTATGTCACGCTTCAAAAGTATTTGTATGAAAATTTTTTTTTTGTATTTTATGATTTTTGATCTATCTATCTTATGCTATGACTATGACTATGTTCTTAATCACATTTTCTAGGTTAATACGGTGTTTTGTACATACATGTTATGCAGTGGTAAATTAATAATATTTCTATGGTAACGCACTGGTACTATATGACTCGCTTCCGTTCTATTTATATGATTAACATTTTGGAAGCTTTTTACCTTACTAATTATTTACATAATACGAGTCGTGGTACAGTGGTAAATGTAATGTGACGTACTGTTTCTATATGTCGCGCTTCCGTCCTAGATTATAATACAATCAATTTATACGATAGGAAGCTGTAAGAAATTCATTTCAATAATAATATAAATGTACTAAGCGTTTACATAGGCCATGTGTAATACTTAGTATGGTATGATAGTACATGTATAGCAATAGGTTTTGAGCAGTGTATTTTGTTTATGCAATGATCTTTGGCAATACTTGAACTTTTTGATATTCATTCTCAATGTCGAGGGGCAATGGAGGAAGTTCGTTCTGAGTTATCACCTTCTATATTAAATTTTTATGTTTCATTTCCTGTCTCACTCTTTTTCATAACAATGGCTGTCAATAGTTCGGTAGTGGTCATGTCTTTTGGGTTTTTGATAAGTGACGTGGTATTGTCACTGTCGGGGTCAATGTCAATGTTGTCTTGGGTTTCAGTCGGATGTAGGGATGTAGTCATTTCAATAGTCTTAAGGGTTAATCCTGTGGTGGTGGTGTCGTCTTTCAGGGCCGGTATGATAGAAAACCGTGCCGCTAGGGGTAGTATGATGTGGTTGGGTAGATAGTATGATTTCTGTTTTCCGTTGATGTTGAATGATATGGGGCCGTTCCATGTCATGTTTATGCGTGGGTATGGGCATGACAGGGCTGAGATGGCCGTCAGGGTTGGTATGAATTCATTAACAATAGAGTCACGTTCGTAGGGTAGGGATAGCAGTGGGATGGTGTGATTGACGTGTCCTTGGTAAATTTTGAGCGTAATAGTAGGATTGGTTTTGTGTCCAGAGTTTGTCATTCCGAAGTGACGTGTAATCTTGTTTTTACACTTGAAGATGGTTTTGATAATAGCGTATACGATTAAAGCTACAAATATCAGTGTAAAAATGTTATGGGCATCAACGTATTGATCTAGATTGATAGTGTGGTTTTCTTTGGTTTCACTCTGGGGGATGGGGTTAATAAATTTCCAAGAAATGTTGTTGGGTCGAGCACTAACGGTTGGGATGGTCGCGAATAGTGCTTTTCCTTTGGATACATATAATAAGTAGAAGAATCCTACGGCGTTTAGAATGCAAGTGACTGGTACTATATAGTTCCATACAGGGCTAGCGAAGAAGCTAGCTATGTTCTCTCGTATGGGTGTGTCCTGGATGGGTCGGTCTAAGATGTCTGCTGCGTTGGTGGCTTCTATTAGGATATTCCTGGTGAAGGGTTCCAGGTCCAATGTAATGTCTGATGATAACTTGCTGATGTTTGTCATAGATTTGATGATAGCTTGTGTGTGTAGATGTGGTATGTGTATTGGATCGTGGTGTAGTGATGATGCTGTGATGTTCAGATTGTTTGTGAGTGCGAGTAGTATGGGTGTATTGGCCGCGTGCATTAGAAAATGTGTTGAAGAAGATTCATTACAAGGAATTTTGGTGTTTGGGATGTACAATGAGTCAAACTGTAAGTGGCACATACATGGGACACCAATAACTGCGTAGGCCGAAGCTTTCTTAGTAGTTGGTGTCATGTGCTGACAGATGACGTGGTAGTACTCTCTGTTAGTAGTTACTAAATATTTATCTTTACCAATAGCTATAGCACGGGTTTGTATGGGTCTCAGAGGGTGTACTTGAAATGTGCAGAGTCTGGCTATGTCTGCCTGGTCACCTTTAAAGGCCGCCATGAGGCAGGTTGGCTGGTCACTGCGTATTCTAGGCATGGTCCTAGCGCATACTTTCAGTATCGAGCCTTGACAAGTAAGCAAATCTGCGTTTGTCATTTCTAAGTACAATGTCTCTGCCTCGTTGACAGCGAGGAAAGTTTTGTCAGTGTGTAATAGGGTAGATCCAGAACTTGTCGTATTTTCGGTGTTAATGGGGACATGAGTTGTAATTACTTGATATAAGTTAAATGCTGCGTCTGTGGCAGAAATGATAACATTAATATGAATGTATAAGTGAGTTTTGGAATAGGTGTATAGTGCAACTGGTTGTGAGTAGTAATATGCGGTGTCAATAATGGTTACCTCGGATCCTGGGTTCCTAATTTTGAGTTGTGTGTCTAAGGTGGCTAGCTTGAGGGCTAGTTCTGTGGGTTGGATCATATCCGGTGCTAATATTCCAGTGGACAATAATCTGAGAGAATTTTCCACCTTGTATAACCCTTGTTGGTAGGCGATCCTGGTCATTAGGACAATTACCTGAGCCGATATGATGGCTGACTGGGTAATCCTACGATCCTGGTCGGCTTGGATGGAGGTTAGGGTTGTGGAGAAATCATCAGACCATGAGTCTATGGATTCGGTAATATTTAGTAGTGATTCCTGTACAACGTCCTGTTGTTTAATATAAGTGTCTAGAAACTGCTGGTGTTGCTGGGTGACGTCATGTAATCCTTGTGCGGTTTTAACATTGACGTCGGCCAGTGTACCAATTTTAGCATCTAGGTGATGTATGACGTTGATAATAGAATCCATGTCTCTAGTGGTTGCCAGGCCAAAGATGGATTTAAAGAGTTCCCCTAAGAATCCTAGGATAGCTCTCTTTGGCCTGTTAGTAATAGGATCCGAGAGGAAGTGTGCAATGTTCTTTAAAGTCTTAATAATGTTAATATCTACGTTTTGTAGTAGTCGGTCGAGGTCAGCAGCTTGTTGTAACATCTTGGCGTCATGGCTGTCATGGGGTCCTAGTGAAGTCAGTTGAAGAGTCCTGATGGTGTTGTAAATGAGTGGCTTCGAACGAGGAGCCATTGGGATGTTGTAGGGGATGGCCAGTATGACCTCGTGTAGGTCGTGACCGGTGATGATTTGTCCCGGCAGCTGTTCATAGATGAGGCCGATATTTTGCCTTACTATTGGTTGTGCTGCCGTGTAAATGATGTGTGTGAAGATTAATAGGAGGTAGAGTGTATACCTCATGATTCCCGAGTTGTTGGGATTTGATAGTTGATAATTATAATAGTAGTAGTCGATCGTTTGTAGTAGTAATAGTTGATAGGCGATAGTTGGTGAAGGATGAGTGTAAGTGCGCAGTACTGGCGGGGATCTACCAAATTAACTGTGGGCTGCTCCTGACTGAATCGATGTGTGTAGGGGTGTGGTCACTGGGTGACTGTGGAAAGATGGGGGGATGTGTGGGAACTTATACCCTTTGGTCTGGGTACAGGGTGGTGGCTATGTCACCCTGCCATGTTGGTCGTTATCACACTCCCATAAGTGGAGCTTTTGTTTGCGCGCTCCAGTGGTGGCGCCACCAGGGCTCAGATTGCGGTCATCCTCCTGGTGTTGTTGACACCTGCGATGCATGCGGGCGGCCGCCTGCATACACCGCTTTTCCACTGGTCTATGGGGGGGGGGTTTAATAAGAGTGCGCAAACTGTCCTTTCATGTCGGATTTTGACATGTTGATAATAGTTCTATTTGAAGTGTCAGTTTGTTAAAGGAGCAGCAATAATATGGAGTCGCCCTGCCACTTACTTGTGTGGTGAAATGGGTCTTGATGGATTATAATAATAATAGTAATAATTGATGAAGCTTGTGCGCTTTTTGATGATAAATACTGTATTTCCAGTATTCTTTATGGTGATTGGTGTGTCAGTCGTGATTCTTTGTGAATCATTATAATAGTAATAGTGATAATAGTAGTCGTTGTAGTAGTCAGTGTTGATCATTTTGGTAATAAAGTCGATAATATATGACAGTTGGTGTCTCTCTGTGATAGTAGGGATAATATAGTGAGCTTTTTGTTGTTTATGTAATATAGGTCTCTTTTCCTCTTATATATTCTATAATTTATATTATGGTTTTAGTCCCACCGGTGTCCTCCTCTTGACCTTGGAGTGGGCCGGCTTTGCTTTATATATATTTTTGGTTTGTAGAAGCGCTGGTCTTGCTTTATATGAATCTCCGTCTTTCTTCCATAGTTTGGTTATGAGGTCGTCGTTCGGGTCAATGAGTCTGTGTATGAAGTCGTTGTTTCTCACGTGACGTACAAGTTTCAGTCTATCCACATGTACTGGGTTTTTCATTGTCTTCATTGTGATCACAGATTTGAGGAGGACAGATGTTTTTGAGACGAATTTGCACACTATGTATGGACCAGAGTACACCTTCTGAAGTTTCAAACATTTTGTTCTATCCATCAGTCGGGGTACCTTGACATACACTAGTGATTCTATCTGCACCTTTGTAGGTTTTGCCTTTTTGTCGTGTTGTAGTCTCATTTGTTCTGTCCTCTTTTCGATGTTTTCAATGACCTGATTGTATGTGTAGTCTATTTTCTTTAATTTGTCAATGATGTGGAGATTTAGACTTTTCTCTTCTTCCTGATTGAGTTTGTTGTCTATTATGGTGTTTGGATTCCTTCCCTTCATAATGAAGAACGGTGTGAAGGCAGTGGTGGCGGACTCTGTGTTGTTGATGGAGAACACGAGGTGTGGTAGGAATACATCCCATGTGTCCTGGTGTTCCTCACAGTAGGCCCGTATGCCTTCAGACAGCGTCTTCACATATCTTTCAGCCTGGCCGTTTGGTTTTGGTCTATAGGCCGAGCTGAAGACGTGTTTTATGTTGAGGGAAGATGTCATGTTTCTGAATTTTGAATTTTTATATGACGTTCCATTGTCTGACTGGAGGTATGTTGGTATACCCTCGGCCAGAACAACCTTCTCTATGAATTCTGCGGTAGTTGTTTCCGCGTCCAATGATGTAGTAGGGTAAGCTATGCAGAATTTAGAGAACCTATCGACCACTACCTGAATGTATACATTCTTTCCTGGTGTTGGTGGTAGTGGGCCTATGGCATCTATGTGAACAAACTGGAATGGGTAAGAAGGGGTACTATGGGCCGTCATTGGCAGGTTGTTGGTTAGGTTCATCTTTTTGGCTTTCAAACAGACGTGGCAGGTCGCTGTGAATTTCTGGACGTCGGCCGCCATGCTCTTCCAATATACTTTGGGAAGCATGGTCGACAGCATTCTTTGTGCGCCAGCGTGGCCTGCCATTGGTAGGTCGTGAAAAAGCTTCAAGATGGGAAGTCTCATGTCATCTGGGATGACGGGTTGGAATGAGAATTCCTTGTGTTTCTTCCATAGTACCGTGTTGATATGGACCAAGATATCATTCAGCATGATGTGATCATCAGCTATTTTGATAAATTGCTCCGTTTCCTTCTTGTTTTTGTCGTTGGGTACCTGTCCGTTCTCTAAATACGTGATGATAGCTTTCGTATGTAAATTATATCTCTGTTCTCTTTTCAGGTTGAGTATGGAGATCTGTGGGTCGGAGAGGCTCTCTATCATTTCAATCAGATGATTAGTCTGATTGGCCAAGTGTTTTGCCATGTCTGTGGCGTCTCTTCTAGGCTTCTCATTTTTCTTCTTTGTTTTTGGTTTATCTGTGGTTTTCTTAGGTTGCGGTGCCGGGGTGTGGCCTGGGACCGGTCGGGTCGCCGCAACCTGCTCTATTTGTTCTGTTTGAGTTTCTTCTATGAATGTTGATAAGGCTTCTAGGGATGTAGAGGGTACTGTCAGCTGCTGTGGGGCGTGGCCTGGGACCGGTCGTGCAGCTGAATCCACTTCCTGTTGTACCGAGGCCACTATGGCTGCTAACAGTCCCTTGTATTCTGTTTGTGGAAGCCCAAAATGATGTAATTTGGTACTTGGGATGTCAGGATTTGTTCTCAGGTTGGGGGTCAATCGTTTTACTTCTTCTATATCTTCTGTGCTTTCTTCCATACATTCACAATAGAAGTGATGGGTGGAGTTTCTCTTCAGGATTGATTTGGGTAGACGTTTTGGTAGCGTCAATGGTGGTTCGTCTTCTTTGAATTTCTGTGTGTGTATGTCATCCTCAAACATAATTCTATGTTGCACCCTTATGGCTTTGGGTTTTGGTGGAGGATCTGTCATTGATGTCTTGTCTAGTGGGTAGTCTCGTCTTGACATAACGTCTGATGGTATATTTAATTTGCCTCTTATGTGTCTGATATTAAATTGAAATTGTTGAATTTTGAGTGCCCACCTTGCCCACATGTTTTTGTTATCTGATTTTGTCAACATGTGGATGAGGGCTTGGTGGTCAGTATATAACTCGAATGGTCTTCCTTCTAGGTAGTGTCTGAAGTACTCTATTGCAAATACTACTCCCAATAGTTCTCTTTGGGTGGCACCATAATTCTTTTCGTGGTCATGGAGTGCTCTGCCCGTAAAGGCTACTGGTCGTAGAACGCCGTCTTTTTCCTGGGAAAGGGTAGCTCCCAGGGCTGTACCAGATGCATCTGTTGTAAGATGGAACTGTTTGTTGTAGTCTGGATACAGCAAGATGACGTCATTGCATATAGAGTCCTTCAGGGTCTGAAATGCTGTCTCACATTCTTTTGTCCAGACAAATTTGTTCCCATTTTTGAGCAAGTTGAATAGAGGTCGACCAATTTCACTGAACCCTTTGATGAATTTTCTATAGAATTGGGCGAGTCCAGTGAATGATCGCACCTCTTTTGCGGTCTTCGGTGTGGGGAATGTCTGGATCTTGTGGACTTTGTCTGGGGATGGTTTGATACCGTCGGTGGTGACTTTCATTCCTAGGAAGTCTAGTTCCTCTAGGAAGAATTCGCACTTGGTTTTCTTCAACTTTAGTTTGCCGTTTCTTAGTGCTTCGAATATGTTTCTCAAATCAATGAAATGTTGGTCTATGGTAGGTGATAAACACAAGATGTCGTCTAAGTATGGGATTGCACATTTGTACTGCAGGTTCTGTAGGATCAAGTTGACTACAGCTTGGAAAGCCTGAGCACTGCTGGCAAGTCCCATGGGCATGGTCTTGTATCTATACTTTTTGGTTCTAGTGAGAAAGGCTGTGATGTCCCTGTCGTCCTCTCTAATTGGTATCTGGAAGTACCCTTGTTGGGCATCCATTTTAGAGAACACGGCAGGTCGCATCTCACCAATCATTTCTAGGCTGTCGTCTGCTCGTGGTGATGTAAGTGCTTGGTTGATGGATTGGGAATTCACATATCTTAGATCTGTCACTAATCTGTAACCCTGCCCGTTCTTTTTCTCTACAAGAAAACTTCTGGATGACCAGGGACCCGTTTTGGTTTCCTCCAGAATGTCCTGCTTTACCAGCTTCTGACATTCAATTTCAAGTCGTTCAGCTTTGTGCGGGGCTGTTCTGAATGGGTAGAACTGTAAGGGTTTGGCGTCTGGGATCAGGTTGATTTTATGGGTGTACAGATGGGTTCTTCCAATCATGTTGTCTTTTCCCACGAATATGTCGTCGTATTCTTCAATTAATTGGCAAAATGTTGTGAATTGATCTTCAGTGAGGCAGTCTGGTTTTTGGAAGATGTGTAATTTTTCTTTTTCTGGTTCTATGTCTATGTCCTTCCCTATGTACATGTCTTTGTCTATGTCTTGTTCGTCGTGACCTGTCGTCTCTTGCACCATATTTATATGATCTTCGTCGTCTGACATGGATTGATCCATGTCAGAGTCAGAATACTCTGAGTATGTCGGTGTTGGCACATAGAATGTTTTGTCTGACCCTGTTGATGAAGCACTGTCACTGATAGTAGAGTTGTTGTCTATGTCTATGTCTATGTATGTCTCCTCGGGTTGTGTGTCGTCGTAGCCTGTCGATAATATATGATTTTCTTTGTCTATGTCTGTTTTTGTATATAAGGCTACGATTTCACCCTTCTGGATTTTACAGATTCTAGATGTGATATTCAATAATATCAGTGGGTGTCTGTCTCTTTGGTCAGGTGTCACGACTGAACGTTGTACGATGTAATTTGGAAGTTTGTCTGATCTGTCAAAATTGTCAGTTATACCATTGATTTGACTGACTGAGTGGTAGCATGTGACTTGGCCTGTTATGGCCATTTCGGAAAATGGAGGTATCGAAATAGCTCTCACTGCCCTGATTGGTTGAGATTTTGGAGTTGGGTCAGTGGAGTAATTGATTTTGCTTTTAGTCTTTGATAGAAAGTCTGTTCCCAGTATGATTGGTGAGGAACAATTTGGAAGAATTGCAAATTGATGACTGAATGTTTTGCCTTGAATTTTGAATTTGATTTTGATAGCTCTTTTGATGTGACACAATGCTCCATCGGCAAGATAAACTTTGGACCTGATTCGTGAAAACTCATGAGGAACTAGTTTCGATAGAGTGGAGGCTAGACCCTCTCTCATGCAAGAGACGGTAGCTCCTGTGTCTACTAGACTGGGGATGTTGGTATCTCTGAATTGTAGATCTATATTGCCATTGACCATGTTGATAAACAAAACACTCTGCTCACCTTCTTCCATGTGTAGGTCGGGGAGTGGTGGGGGGACGACTTCCAGAGTAGCTTGGACGTCGGCAGGTTTCCCGCGCACTGGTGCAGCGTTGTGGATTGTCTGTGGGTCATGTGGCGTGATGTCGATGGGCGATGCTGTGTCTTCTGTGTTGGGGACTGTTTTGTCATCCTGATGAGGCCTATCCATAGGATGACAATCTAGTTTCCCGTCGTCTTGGTGAGGTCGTTCATCATGCTGACGAGCTGTGCCATGGTGTACTGTGGAGTGGGGTTTTGTGGCGTTGGTTGAAGTTGTAGTTGTTGTTGTTGTTGTGGCCATTGTTGTTGTTGTTGTTGTGGCCATTGTTGTTGTTGTTGTGGTGGCTGCCATGATTGCTGTTGGGGCTGCCACCTTTGTTGTTGTTGTTGTTGGCTCTGGATGAGTTTGAAGTGATGTGGGGGTAGGGAACCCGTTTGAAGAAGGGTTATAATGTCTTTGGGTCCCCCTTTGAATCTGTGGGTGGGAGGGATGAGGCCCATTGAGCGTGCCTTCCTGATGTTGTCGACGTAGTTGATGTCGAAGTCTTCTCTCCTCCCCCTATAGTTGGGTGGTAACGCGAAGTCAGTGGGTGGAGATTGGAGTGTAGGTGCAGCTGCTTGTTTGTGGTAGGTGGGTTTTGGTTTACCACCTCCCATAGCAGCTACGGTGTGTTCAGTCTCCATAATTTCCTGTTGCTTCTGTAGAAGGTCTCTTAATTTTTCATTCTCCCTGTCCTTCTCCCTTAACTGAGCAGCTATGACTGGGTCTAGGGTGTTGTTCGATAGGGATGATACCTTATGTGTGGAGGTCTTCTTGTAGAGGTATGCACACCTGAGCGCTCTACAGAGGGAAGCCCATGTAGTGGGACTTTCCGCTCTGATCGCCTCTCGGTAGTCCTCGTTTAATACTGTGGCTACCTGGATGATGGCAGCTTCTATGTCCACCCCCTTGTTTTGGAAGTGGGTGTTGGCGTCCTTTAGCCATTCTTCCATGGTGTGTAGGGTGGGGTCAAATTGGGACAGTGTCAATAGCTTGATGTCATTTTCGACATCCTTGAAGTGATGAATAAGTCCCTTCTTTATGAGATCGTAATCATCCTGTATGCTAGTGGGCTGCATACTGTACCACTCGTACGCTGGTCCAGTTAAATAGACTGCGCAAGTGACGTGGATGGGGTGATCTTCTTGGGGATATTTTAGTCTAACAAATCGTTCTAGGTCTGTGAACCACTTGCTGGTGCTCATTTTAATGTCCGGTTTCGAAAATCTAATTGGTTCCCGGATGGTGTATTTGCTTGCTTTTGATATGGCGCTAGCCAGGTCGCTAATGGACTTGTTGTTCCTATATTCTGCGATATCAGATTTCAGTCTTTCTAGCTCTGCCTTATGGGCCGCTAGTTGCTCATCTAATTTTCTTGATATCCTATCGTCTAGCTCTCGTTGTCTTTCTACCTCTACCTGATCGTCTCCGGCCATGTTGACAGTGGGTTCAACACGAATGGGAGAGGTGGGTGGGGTAGCTATGTCTATAGGTATAATAGGTACAGTGTCTATAAGTGTTGTTTTAGAATGTCTTACTGTGTCCTTGTAGATGCAGGAGGTGGACTTGGTGATGTGCTTGTTGTTGCTTGGTCCTTTCCTCCTGGTGGGTTGTAGACCTGATGTTGGTGCTGGTCCCTGGCTCCTAGTGTGCCTCCGTGATGATAGGTCACTGAGGGACTGGTGTCTCTGCATTAAAAAATTTCTTCATGGTCCCAGGTATCTGAAGGTTGCCCGGTTCTCTACCACTCTGTGGCTAGGGAAAACCCTTCCACATCAATGAGGGCGTAAAGATGAGGTGAGACGTCAGTTTGAGTACTTGGTATCTTTTATTAATAATAATATTAATATCAGAGTACCAGTCACTAGGGCCCAGTATAGATGGTAAGTCGGTGGTTACTGAGATGGTTACTGATTTCCCTCTAGCTGCCCGGGGCTTAAGTACAGATGCCCGGCAGGTAGAGGAGGAGCCCATGTGACCGGAAGTGGATGTAACAGTGGTTTTCATTGGATAATATACATTTGACATTTGATTGGATAATTATGTATTCATGGCTTTAACATGTGGTGTGCGCTGGACCGCGGGTGGGGAGCCTGGGTCCAGTGCATTATGGGTAATGGATTACATAATAAGTAGCATGCACACATGGGGGCTTTGTCGCCCACCTTCAGGTGGTCTCCAGCCGGCTCAAGTGGCTTTGGCGGTGCCACACTGATTAAGGGTGTCCAGCTTTATAGCATTGTTTTATGTGTTGACAGTTAATCCTTGGGGTCAACATATTGTGTATAGGTGACCGGTCAGTGCCTTGTCGTCTGGAGGGGCTGACCGTTACCTATTGTCCCTGGGATAAGGGTCTGCTTGTGATCTATGGATTAGTTATGCATGGGGGTTAGTTTGGCTTGGCTTAGTGAGAAATAGGTATGTCTGACGTCTAGGTGTACTTTGATGGACATATGGATTGAAAATATGTATAAAGTATTGTGCGTATTACAAATAATAATAAATATGAATATTAATAATCATAACTCATAATTATGACGTAATATGACGTAATATGACGTAATACAATTGATGAAGGTATAATAAGGGGTTTTGTGGCGTGACACAGCGTTCATGTCACTTCCGTCATTAAACTATGACGTCACTTCTGAGGCGTCCGTTTTACAGACAAGATGGAATCTGATATTTTCTCTGAGTAGATTCAAGTTAAACCACCGATCCGTTTACACTCTGATAAAATAAAATAACCTGACAAAGTGAAGTGAGTTATTTGACATGTTTCACCACCAGAGGTCAGCAGGAAACACGCTGCATTAGGTCAATCTCCTAGCACATACTTTGACTGGCCTGAACCCATTGCAACCGCAATGCATCTGCTTCCAGTTTCAGCCTGTTTCAACTTTTACACCTTTTTATACCGGAAGTGAAGCACAGATGGCGAAAATGTAGCAGAAACATTACAACAAAAACGTATTGAAAGGTAAATTCACTGTTTAGTGCATTTAGTTTGATGATAACATAGTCAGCTGTTTACGAAATTCTCCACAATACTATGAACAGTTCAGAGACAAGTATCACATTGTATGACAGTGAGTCAGTGGCACTCAGTCTCAGTGTTTTGCTTTTACCTGACCTGTGGCTGTGCATGGCAGAATCAGGAACGAGATTTTTTAATAAATTAATTTCTCTGGGAATAAATACGCCACTGAGTTAAGGTTGATCGCTACTCTTAAATTTGTATACACGAAATGTCCTGTTTTTCCCCAAAAACGTAGCTTGCCAAAAAATACAAAAAAATGGGAAATTTTCATGATTTTTTTTCATAGTGATCCAATGCCAACATTAATTTTGTATTGCACATAAATAATCCTAGGTTATGTCCTTCAATGGGAAAAATGAAATTATGGTCCAAAAAGGTACCTTTGTATGAAAAAACGTGATGGCTTTAGGACAATTATTTAAGTTTTATGCATAATTCTTCAGCAATATCTAAATATCACTGAAAAAAATACATGAACTTTTATTTTTATTTTTTCACAAAATTGTTCAGATCAATAGCTAACATTTTAGATGACTTTTGATAGGTAGTCCCGGGCATATTTTTACTCTTTAGGGCCTTTGAAGTTAAAAATAGTGCAAAAATGGTCTAAATCTGATATTTAGAGCCTAAAAAAATGGGTTAACGGCCAAAAATCGGGGTGTAAAACGGCTGTAGGGGCCTATTTCCTACCCTTGGTTATTTCAAGGAACCTGATGAGATCTATATATATGTGACACGATCTGCAAAAAAGGCCCTTAGTGCAGGGTGCACTAAAGTCCCTTTTCCCAGTGCATGTCACATATATAGATAATGAATTTTCTAAGTGTCCATGATTGATCTAGTGGCAGCCCGCAGTGACGTCACGGCGTCATTGGCGGGAAAGCTGGTACCACCCCCTGTCGATCAATAGTCGTACTAACTTGTTAGTCCATATCATAAACACATTAAACATGTAAAGTCCAATAAAATGCTCAATTTTGGTTGGAATGGTCCAATTTTTTAATATGGCTTAGTCAGCATATATATGTTCCTAGTTCGTTAATATTGGCTCAATTTGTTACATATAAGTTATCTGCCCAGAGACCTGCACAGTGGTCCATATTCAATGAGTAGCGATCAACCTTAAGTGAGGTATAAGTGGAAAGGTCAAGTTTCAATTTATCTATTTATATGTCCAATAACACAGAATAAAAAATATATATCTATAGGTTAGACGTCTTTGCAAATAATGTGATGCAGAATTGTTAATCCTGTTATATGACGAGTTGTACATGGTGTATCACAAACGTTTTTATTTCCACAATTTTAGCGATTTTTAGAAGAAGTAATAGCATACATCCCAACATTTGAAACATTAAAACCAGAGTGGTGGGGGGACAGTCCGGGGGGGGGGGGGGGCGGGCACTTTCTATACATTCTATAACAATGTGCGTACACCAAGTAGTGGGAAAGGGGTACTTTTTGGGCCCCACTGGCGGGCCCGCCCGTGCCGGCCAAAAGGGGTGCATTTTGGGCCGTTTTTGGGCAAAAGGTGTGTGTTTTTTGGCCAATCATATCCAACCAAAAATTCCTGTGGAAAGGGGCATATTTTTAAGGTAGGGTCCTGCCAATAGGCCTAGGGGTTTAATTTTGCCAATTTAGGGGGATATCCTGCTATAAGGGGCCTACTTTTTGACAATTTAAAGTATGCTGATAAAAGGGATCAAATTTTCGCCTTTCTAGGTGGTGTTGAAGTAAAAGGGGCTAGGATACTGTCCATTTTAGGGGGTCATTCCGCAAAAAGGGGTGTGTTTTGGTGGAATTTTCCCCCGCTGAAAGGGGGTCATATTTAGAGTGACGTACGCAGATGGTAGTCATAAACTCGAGAGTGGCCCCCCTGGGGGGACACTACAGCAGTAACACAGGGGGCGCAGCAGTAACACAAGTGGGGATTCGGGGCATGCCCCCCCGCCCAACAAAATCTTTGAATGTCTACACTCAAAATTCTTGCATTCTGATGCATTTTAGAACACAATGTATTATGGCTCAGATCTGTAGGCCTAGGCCTACTTGTCCTGTATTATGGTGACATAGCGGTACCATAATGTTTGTATGGCGAGAATTTTGACAAAAATTTGAAGGTCCATTTAGCCCAGGGGTGTCAACTACCTTCTCTAGCAATAATAGCTCATGACGCCCCCCCACCCTGTGGAACGCATGTTTTTATTATGTGTGCGTTGGGGCATAGTCCTTCCTCTCTTTCGCATATCCTTCCAAAGGAAGGCTATGGTATCTGCCAAATTACGTTGAAATTGGGATTTTTTTGGGTCTGTGCAATCCCTGCTGGTAAGTTGGAACCAGTGGACTCGAACCAGAAGGTATGATGGTACTTTTACCATCATACTTTCTGGTTCCATTTCTGGTTTTTCTTTTTCTCTGAATGTATTTGCTTTATGTGTATTCCCATAGAGATAGTGTTGCCATACGAATTAGGGGATGAATATCCCGGGTTCTTTTTACAATGGATATCGTCCTGCTACATGGATCTTGATGCTAAGGCTTGTGAGCAGAACATAAATTATTCCATGCACTTGGATAAATAGTAAATAAAAAAGCTGTATTTCATTCAATTCGCAGATGCCTCTTCAGAACAGAGAACAACGAGCAGCAGCCCCGACACTTAACACATTTTTAATCCGGTGTCAAGCGTTCATATCAGATGTCAGACGGTAAGACAAAATACAGGTGTAGCCTATGTAATTAATATTTCATGTGCTGTTCTTTTTCACTAATGACCCGTGGGGCAGTCTACTTAAGCCATTTCATTCTCGTTAGTTTGATAACAAATCCACTGCCAAGAATGTGAGCAATATGTTAAAGAAATATCTTTTTCTGCACCTGACTTGTTACAGAATTGCATGACAGTGTAAACCAGAAACAGAAAGATAACATTGTTTTCTCACAGGTTTCGCGATGATGTCGAACTTGACAATGTTACTCCGGCAGATATTCGTACTGCCATACATTTCCAAGAAGAGGAGGCCCAGATAACACACCATGTGGCTGCCATATTTAACGTTCCTGGTGTTCCTGATCTGCAGTCGACTGTTGCAGCCAACACAGCAATACGGTTATATCTCAACCGATTTTTGCATGATCAAGGGTAGGTTTTTCTATGATAAAGTATTACTTGTATGTGGGCTCAAACCTTTGTATCATTTCATGCACCCCTCCTGTTTTATTGTTTTTTTCATAGAAAAATCCCAAATTTCAATTATATCAGCACACAAACTTGGTCACATTATGTGTATAAAAATTGTGATAGGTATTGAGTTTTATTTGACGGTAAATATCTCATGCATAAAAACCCTCTCTGGGGAACTATACTTGCGACCCATCGTCTATCTCTGGTTGAAACCATTTATACATCTTGTTCTCTTTCACCTATCTATAGAGTGCCATTACCACCGCACCACAGACGGGCCAACCAACAGAGACAGGCAAACCAACAGCCAGCGGGTGCCCAGCCAAGACAGGCAAACCAGCAACCACCGCCCGCCCAGCCAAGACAGGCAAACCAGCGGCCACCGGGAGCACAACAAAGACAGGCAAACCAACAGCCACCGGGTGCCCAGCCAAGACAGGCAAACCAGCAGCCACCGGGCGCCCAGCCAAGACAGGCAAACCAGCAGCCACCGGGCGCCCAGCCAAGACAGGCAAACCAGCAGCCACCGGGCGCCCAGCCAAGACAGGCAAACCAGCAGCCACCGGGCGCCCAGCCAAGACAGGCAAACCAGCAGCCACCGGGCGCCCAGCCAAGACAGGCAAACCAGCAGCCACCGGGCGCCCAGCCAAGACAGGCAAACCAGCAGCCACCGGGCGCCCAGCCAAGACAGGCAAACCAGCAACCACGGGCCGCACAACACAGACAAGCTAATGAACAACAACACAGACCCCATGATCACCTTGAGCAATTAAGACAACAGCAACAACAACAGCAGCATTTAGCTCCATTTTGGTATAGGCAACATCAGCTACGGCCTCAGAATGCAGAACGAGATCGCATTGTTAAGCTTCTGCATAGTGGGTGGACTGTAACAAAAATTGCTAAGAGTAGAATACTAGGTGTTTCAAGTAGAAGGATTGTATACAAATACATGTCAAGGAACGGTATACTAACGAATAGACAAGCGTTTGATTCAGTAAGTGATGCTGATGTTGTACAGATGGTGCACGACATGAATTCACAGTACCAATATGCTGGGCACCAGGAGGTAAGTTTGATATTTCTTTTCTTTACCAAGCCAACTTGCACCCCACTATTGTCTGTAACAACCCAGCCAGCATGCCAAGTATAGCACTGTGCAAGCTGGGCTCTGGGCGGTATATCAGGGGCCTTGATGTGGGCACCAGCTGGGCAAAGTGAAATGTTGTGATTGGATTCAGAACAAGTGAAATGATCCCCAGATCTCCTTACTTCATGATTATTCCAAGTTTAACTCCCACTTATTTCCAATGTATTTTACATCATATGCAAAGTTGTTTTTTGTTGACATTTTTTTTCTTTAGAAATCTAAATTTGCATAAGGGCTGTCAGTAGGCAAGCTGGGCACGGTTTGCGTCTTGCTCTGTATTTGGTTACACTGCATGTCTTGTGGTGTTTGACATGTATACACAGAAATATTTCTTAATTTACAATGGTAAACAATGAGCCACTTGGGAGATGATTCAAAAGAAGACAGATTTTATACTGTGTTTATACTATCCAATTCTACATACCGTAAAACCTCATGTATAAGCCTTACATTTGCCCGCACCCTGACTTTTGGCTTTATCTATAAGTGGCGCCGGCAATCTGATAATGGTGAGTTTTCTTCTGTATTATAGGGCCAAAAAACTCACTTATAACGTACACTGGCAATGTAATTTGCGAACTACCTGCAGCCTATATGTGAGGTTTGACAGTACTTACTGTTCACTTTAGGAAAAGAATGAATTATAGACACCTCTTTTCTGCATTATACTTTATGATATAAAACATTTAAATTATTCACAATGTATTCTTTTGGTAGGTACGTGCTCGTCTCCTTACACTTGGGGTGCGTGTCCAAAGAGACCGTCTAAGAGATGCACTACGTGATGAAGACCCAGTTGGAACAGCAGCACGATGGGCACAAGTGACTGAGAGAAGAGTGTATGTATCACCAAGAGCCAACTGCACATGGCATATCGATAACAATCATGCTTTAAAAGCGTAAGTGTTTGTATATCTCTTCCTATTCGTGTCCAGCATAACATAAAGAACACACATCTATATGTCATCTAGTCTTGTAACATGTTTACCTTTATCATAATGTTTCTGCTATATATGTCATGTGGAGTATAGCACAGTAACAAGCTCAGAGCAAAACAAAACTTTATGTACACCAAACAAAATGTTGACATGTACTGCTTATCCCTTGAACGCAGACCAAAAAAAGTATTTACTGCTGGTGGGGGCGAGACACTTTCACTGGAACTTTCCCTGGGCCCGATATAGTTAGGTTGACTTTAGTCAATGCTCGGCCAGCCATTGCATAACAGCAATCAAACCCTGGAATCCCACATCGGAGACAAACACGTTCACCACCAATGATACTCGTCCATGTCTCCTGTCTCGCCATGTCTCACCATGCTCTGCTGTATCTCCCCTCTCTCACCCTTCCTCATGTCAATAGTGAACGTTATTCACACAAGGAGGTCGTTCGAATGATGCTGGCGATTTGTAGCAGGTGAAGCAGGAAACACAGACAAAGAATTTACTTTAATTTTTCTGTTTTTCAGTTGGGGCTTTTATGTGCATGGAGCGATAGATGGATTTTCCCGAATGGTGACCTACTTGTATATATCAACTCGAAACACTGCAGAAGTATCTCTAAGGTACTACCTTGAAGGAGTGAAAAAGTATAGCATGCCTTCATGTGCTCGTGTAGATGGTGGGGCTGAATACAATGACGCTGAACATTTCATGAACAACATTCCAGGGATCGGAAGAGGGAAGCTGAGGCGTGGGCCCTCTATGTATAACCAAAGAATTGAGCGTCTATGGAGAGATGTTGTCCAAAAAGTGCTAATCAAATACTACAAGCTGTTCAAAATAATGCAAATGAATAGACTATACCTCCCTGATAATGACATAGATAAATGGTGCCTCCAGTTCACCTTTGCTCCCCGGATAAATCATGAACTTCAATTGTGGTGCACAGCCCACAATGCCCAGGGTGTAAGGACATGCCACTTCAACACTCCATCCCACATGTGGTTTCAGTCAGTGGTGGAGCAGATGCAAAACTATGACCCAAACAGAGGTAGGCCTGCATCTGCAGCAAATCTGCGAAACTACAATGTTGAAGATCATACAGACTACATACGTGGTCGCTATGGGATTGACATATCACAGGACATCTCTATTACCCCATCAGTGCAGTGCCCAATCACTGAACATGCCATTGCACATGTCAGAGCTATTGATCTACTTGCCTACTCGGCAGAGGATGGTATGGACATCTATGTGCATGTTTGGCGTTTTGTCCATGATAGTATTGCAAACCAACAAAACATTCCAAACCACAATCGTAATGGTAATTAATTACACATAATCAAATTCGCTGCTGTTGTTCTAATTTTTCTGTAAAGATTCTAGTTCTATAGTGTTGCAGAATTAACATGAACCAGTTCCATACACAGACCAAAATGTCTCGCTGTAATGTCCCTCTCTCATTTGTTATGTTGTTAACTCGAAAAAAACCTGGTCCCTGTATGGGCCTATAGCCATAACATATAAGCTTTGTGCGATAAAGGCTGTTCCCAATGTAAGCCATACCCCCGTTATATAAGCCTTGTAGGATAAAGGCTGTGACATCTGCTTTGTGGGATAAAGACTACTCTATTGGTTGTGAGGGATATAGACATTTGGGGGATAAAGACATTTAGGCTTTAAAGCCACATTTGTGGGATAAAGACCTGTGTGTCTCTTTATCCCACAAATTGGTACCAGTTGGAGGGATAAAGACTGTTTCTGGTATAAAGACCCCAAATAGAGGGTCTTAACAATGAACTTTTCCTTAGGCCAAAAAAAATTGTGTTCAGGTAACATGGCCCAAAAAAAAGAGGGTAGGCAGGTCGATTTTTTATTTTTATTTACCAGAATTTCTTAAGGATTTTGAGACAAAATTTTTCCCATTTTCGTATAATTTTGAGGGGAAAAAATGTCAGTAAAAAAAAAGTTTTTTGGTAGAAAAAAGACAAAAATGCCTTCCAGAAAAAAAACAACAACTTTTTTTTTGGCCTTATCGATATGTAATAGTCCTATGTTCCCTTACTTGTATTTTCGGGAGTGACCATATAGTATGGGTGGGGAGACGACATACTTCTCTATTCATCAAAGTTTCAAAGGCATTAGACTGGTTTGGATTATAGTGGCTTGATCCATGTTTTACGGAGTCACCATTTTGTCAAGGGAGGACATTAATTTTTTTTATTTATCTCATGTAAGGTCCCGGTAAAGTATGAAAACCTATTTTTTCATGTTACTCTGAATTACACTTTCACTGTTCATTGCCCATTTTGAACAAATGGGATGCGAAATGTTGACACAAAGGAAAGGAAAAAAACTGCATTTTGGTTATTACTACCATATGTCATTGCATTTGAAGTATCATAACATTGAAATATATGGTGACTCTGTTGAATATATGGGGGGCGAAATGTAGAAAATGCTGATGACTTAAAAAGATACCTTACATGATATTATTATACTAAATACTATAACTATTTGTAGCATGATGCTGGGGAAAGGGAAGACACCCTCCCGGTAAAAAGAATTAGAAGATTATTGTAGGATCGACTGTTGTATTTTTCATTCTAAATATGACATTATGGTGAATCAGGAATCTGATTCAGATGAAGTGTATATTATTTTCTATTTTAAGAAAGATATATGTCTTGTGGTATTGAAGAACAAAAAAGTAACAACAGATGAAATTTGGTTTGAACTGTTTATTTATTCTAATAAAATCAAAGCATGTTACTTTTCTTGAATAATGAATGGCATTGGTCAATACGTTGTGCACATTCTGTGCAATATAAGAACTGAATATAAGATGTCACTTCATCTTTTCTCTTGTAGTCATGTCACATAGTGCATGTATTAAAATGTGAAGATATAATAATATATTGAATAAAGTATCTTCATATGGAAAACGTCATCTCTAGTGCCTTACTTCCGAACTTTGTCTGGCAATTACAGGGAAGTACATGCATTGGGCAACTTGTGATACACTGGTTTATATCACTTAATATATAATATCAAGCACACATGAGATTTCATGCAACAACAATTACATATAGAACAACTTAGTTTCTCTATTTAAGCTCAACAGTGAGATGAACAATACCAAGGTGTGTTTACTAACACAACTGAAAAGAGTTGAATTATGTTTCATGACATTTGGCAACACAATAAAACATCAAGATATATTTTATCAAGCAATGCAAAAACAATATATGACACCATGTCAAGTTGTGTTTAGTGTATTTTGTACACTGAAATAAAAATAACACTAAAGAACCAAAAATTGTACCATAAGTGAAGGGAGGAGGCAAGAACTTGTCATATGACGAATTATGTCATCCACACAAATGCAGTATTAAGTACAACATTTAAAAATGAAGTAGGATCCTGAAATCGTTGACCTTAATTTTGGAGAAAGAAATATTACTGCACCTTGCAGATTTTTTATGTTTAACTGCTCCCAATGAAGTAAAGTAGCTTAAACTTATTCTACACAGTGCTTCTGTTCAGCTGCACATCATACTACAATTCTGGGTTGAAATAGTCATAGTCCACATAGCGATGGCCTTTTTGTCCGATGTTGTCCTGAGTCTTTCTTCACACTTCACACTATTCCAGCATCTTTTTGAAGATTTCAACGTTTTCAGCTCCACTGAAAAAAATCAAAGAAAATTTTCAATGTTTTTGCTAAAATTGCTAATTGCGAATCAAAGCCTATTTTCATGGGTATAGACAGGATTTTTGCCAATGCGCCATTTCAGATAAACCAGGATAGTTTTGCTATGAAAGGAAGGAATTGTGAAAATTACCAACATGCACATGGGCCCACAGTCTAATAATTTAATGCGCCATTGAAGATGTGAATGTCTGTAATGGCTCAATATCCCTGCATTTTCGATAATCATTCTCCATAAAAATTAGCTAAATATGGTAAAACCTTGCTAATAACCCTAAGTTGCATAACCCAGGTAGGGATGAGGGGTAAGGGGAACGCAAAACGTCAATGTCCAAGCCGGGTTTGGACAAAAGACAGGACCCTGATCAGGTGAAGCCAGCTGCTTTATGTAGTAGGGTAAGGCGACCGTTGCTGACCCCTGGGAAGCTCCCCGGTACCAAAGGTAAGTAGGAAAAGGCTAACTGGATCCCAAAACGGAATGGAGGGTACATGTAAACCCCAAACCACCAGGTGGCTAGCGGAACCCGATCCTCAGGTGACGGCTGACGCAATACCTGATCATAAGGGTTAGATGAAGGACGCCTGGACCCGTGTAGGGTGGTCGGTGGCATCAGCCATCCAGGCGGCCCGAACCATACCCGAAGTAGGTTATAACGGTGTAATTAACACCGAACCCAGTCTGAAGCGGGTGAACTGGGAAGTAGATGGTATGTATGAATTTATACAAACAATAAACTAAGTATTGACACTAAGTAGCGAGTGTCTTTTGATATTTGAGGTGTGCTGTACCGTCACACTAAACTCAGGTTACACCCTGTGTGAAAACATCCACCTCAGGCCTGTGCTACTTATTTTGAAGTATGAACTTAATATGTGTACCACTTACTAATTTGTGTTGGGTATGCGTCTTCTCTTAGTTGGGATCGGTTCTGAAATCAAATCATTTATGCTGTATTACTTAATAAGGAAGAAGCTCCAGTGTTACTCAATTAAGCCCTACAAACAGAATATATTCTGTATTGCCAGTGTGTATTGTATTGTCTCCACTTTTATGTGTCGGAACAAATTTTGATTTGGGACTTATATTCTGGTTGAAGCTTGGGGTCAGTCATTGTTTTATATAAAAAATATATGGCTTGAACTGCATAAGCAGAAAAAAAAGGAGGGCAATGTGTGACACCTAGGGCTGACGGAAAACGCAACAGTGACACTGGAAAGAGGCTGGGCTTTCATAATCTCAGAGAATTTTTTATATAGATTGATTGTAAATCACAAATATTGGTATTATTGGTGTGGGTAACCTATGACACATGTTCTCAGTCCTTAACTGTGTCATTAGTCCCCTGTAATAGGTCGTCTGCTGGTGCTGATACCACCCAGGAAAATCCCCTTTCACTACCTCTCCAGAGACCTCTTGAAGACCACCTCCGGAGGTTTTGAATAATATGAGAAAACCAGAATATACCACTGCAGAAATACTGTTTTGAATAATCCTTTAGTATGTGTGACATAAATATGTGAATAAAGTGGTGTTTTTAGCAAAAATAGTAAATCCCTCCAAATACTGAATTGGTCAATGTGTGCTTTCCTCACTTTGCACAAGGGGGCACTGCTGTACATGGTCTGCTGTGAGAGGCCGTTGCTAAGGACATGTGTGAGAGAGAGTGTGTGTGTATGTGGGGGGGGGGGGGTGTAGTTGTACCCACATACCCCCCCCCCCCACCTGGGAAACTAACAACTGTTAACTACCCAATGGATTGCCCATTGTTACACTCTGTATTGAAGTATGGTGAGTGATCAGGGCCAGTGCTCAGTGATTGGGTGGGGGAGGGAGGGAAGGCCAGTGGGAGGTAAGTGCCTCAGGCAGACTGACCACTGCAGGGGCCCAGGGGGGCCACTCCCACAGTTTTGGCTAGCATGTGTGACCATGATTCCAAGGGAAAGGGTACTTTCTGGGGCCCTTTATAGATAGGGATTAGGAGGGGTTTCTCATCAAATTAGTGCTAGTTTGTTGATTCACCTCTTGTAATAAGAATACCAGGTTTGAAGTTATATTTGCACATGCATGTAGTTTCTATAGAAAATATATGGGGTGGCCTCCCCATTGGGTTGGTTGTCACCCAATATGAGATCACATTGGGTATTTGGGCTGTAGTTCATGTGCTTCTCACTGGGGACAGCACAATCCCTGATATTTAGGATATGAGGTCTCATGGATTGGCCCCCAACTAAACCAAGTAATAAATGAATAAATATAGCTCTACAGGAGTTACCTTTAGACAGGAAGTCAGTTAACATACCTAGGTACCTGATTACAATAGCGAAATTGCCAACTAAAAACCTCCGGATGTGGTCTTCAAGTCTCGTGAGGGTGACTCAATAATACTAATGTGTACAAAGGTGCTGACGGGGCAGGTTGGAGTGTTAAATACGAGAATGTATGCTTTTCTCAAATGTACTTTGGTAGAAAAAGTGTGGATGATTTTTTTTTTACATTTTGTATAGACTGTTATGATACTGTAATCATCGACACTAGGTTATTTAGAAAGAAACATATCAACATGCTGGAGGCTTTCTTTAATATTCTCATATATATACTTATAATTCTCCATAGAGATCCATGCTTTAACTTTTTGGCAGGAAAACTTTGAATTAAAATGGGTATTTTTTCCCCTCAAGATGGGTATTTTTCCCTTTTCAATTAAAATAATGGGGAAATAAGTGAGACCTATCTGAATACATACCATGCCCTGCATTCTCCTGCCTGCTCCCCTTCTCTCCACTCTGTGACTTCCCGTACTCATGTTTGTTGTCAACTTGTGCAGCATCATTTAACTGTATCAGTAAAACATGGAAAATTATATTCATTTTGGGTGAATTAATATTAGGTCAGACTCAAATGATGTATTTCATCTTGATTTTGAAGAACGCAGGAATTTGGGCACACCTCAATGACCCCTGCCTTCACTGTCATATAAACTAAGTTAACATGGTTCAGAGAAAGAAATTCCATTACACATTCCAACTGAAAATCTCATCATGACATATCTAGAGGTATGTGTACTACTTTCAACGTCACACCTATTGGTGGGCTACATGTGTTTTCACTTACCGTAAATTCCCGAGTACTACCCGCGGGTTGTACGCGAACCAAACACAGCTTTCATTTGATACCAAACATGCCTATATAGGGTGCGGGTTATACGAGGGTTTTTATTATTATAGAACAGTACTAAAATATAAATTTTCAGATCCAGAAACGGGTTATAGGATTCTCCTAAGTTGGGGGTGCGGGTTATACGCGAGATGCGGGTTATACACGGGAATTTACGGTAGTATAAAACATCCTGCAGTTTACTCATGTTAGCTGATAATGTTAACAAATAATGTAAGTGAAGTGTACATACCACAGTATCAAGCTCTGCTTCTTTTTCTCGTAATCGCTTCTGGTACTCCGCTTGTAACGCCTCGACCTATTACAATGAGAATCACTGTATTTATATTGACTGCACATTATTAGCGTTGGTAATTCACTTATTCCTATGCATCACTATCTGGAGCAGGCACATAGCCCCATACACTTTAGACGTTGTGGGACCCTTTCTTTTCACATTTTACCTTGATTTGGTTGTAATGTAATGCACACAGTCACTTTATTATGCCTTTTCACTTTCTCTTTTCAATTTCCTTCTAGCATTTGTCATATCATACTTACTGCTTGCACATATACAGTTCTCATCCTGTCCACCTCGCCCTTCAGCATGTTATTCTGCAAATGAAACAAAATGTATTAATAACAGGCTGTACTTAGACTTAGTGTTACATAATGTATCACTGTTTTCACTTATGTATCACTTTGTCAGCATACCATATAGACCATACCAAGCTTGTTATAAATTCAATACTTCATTTGATTACCTCCGTGCTTGGATTTGCAAACCAGCACACTAAAGAGTATAATAAGCACCCACAGTAAAAAGTCAGTCAGTGTACCGTAAATTCCTAACCCTAGGGCAATCCTATTAGCTTCATGGGATCTGATTATGGCGACTTCAGCACTGAACTCTATATCAACAAGAACCATTTAACCCTTTAAGTCCGACCAAAAACATTTGTTCCTGGTGATGAGGGCGAGCCATTTTCAGAGGAACTTTCCCTGGGCCGAGCCTTTGCTGATTCCCATACAGTTATGTCGACTATAGTCGAAGCTCGGCCAGCCATGGCATCGACTATAGTCGATGCTCGGCCAGCCATGGTATCGACTATAGTCGATGCTCGGCCCTAAAGGGTTAATACTCAGCATTCACACTTATATCAACTTACTTCAGAACGTAGATCTTTCACTTCGCGTTTCACCTTGTCTGAAGTAAAAATAACATAGATGAAAAAACATTTTAAAGCGGTTACACAGTGTGGAATAAATTCTGATACAGGAATTTGCTTAAATCACAATGTGATATTAGTTTAGTATAACACCACAGTTGGTGGAATGTTTCTGGAAAATATGTGTCAGCAAGCAACATTATAACTTATTTGACTCACTTAAAATAGTGATGTGAAATGTGACAGTCTTTGTCATCATGTACCACTGTAGCCATGGCGAGTTAGCCACCACTCCTGCATTGGTGCATCATGCAGAGAAGGTCTGCATTTCATGTAGTGTACTGCTAATAGAAGTGATTTTAACTTACCTGCCTCACTGTCGATTGTCGCAAAGACCTGTTTCAGACTGGATGATGCTGAAAGGTAGAGCATTGATAACAGCTAAACAGTGAATAGGGTCTGCAATATGCAGCAGTGGAGAGTTATAATGGCCCGTTCGCGAATGAGACATACTTTTTTTTAGCCTACATTTTCTGAGACCAATTCTACCTTCCCCAATTGTCATTCCATATCTTTTGGAAATAGCTAATCAGAATGATTCATTTTGGTTCAATTGTATTTTGAACTCATTACAATTAACCCAATACATCTTTTTCTCTTCAGAGAAAGTTGATTGACATTTTTCATGTCCAAGTGTACAATGATGCCCCTGACTTGTCTCAAGTTCCCAAAGTGGCCATGTACAGACGTGGTTCAGTTAGGCCAGATATTATTGTACATAGTATATGGTTTCCCGTCATAGCAAACCCCTATACAATTCCATTTACAAAAAAGAAAGGCACAAGTATTATTTACCTTTTGTCTTCCAATCTGGTGTGCCTTAAAGAACAAAAAGGCATTTTAAGATGAAGAAAAATGGTATAAAAACATGGAACAAATCATATTCTAAAGTGCAGCCGGAAAAAAAGTACCACAAAGTGCTGTATGTAAAATGCATCCAGTGTTGTACTTTATTTTGAAACCCCTGCTATAAGCTCCATGCTATATTGGTGTAGGGGCACATACAAGGTTGATTCACTTTGTTTGTACCGCTCATATTTTGAATGAGCCAATGCCATGTTGGAACTGCTGGGGTGTTGTGTAACAAAACTAATTGGTCAGTATGTTTCCTCTGACTGCTATATTGACGGAAATGAATACCCCATAACATATGATAAAGATTGAGCGTGTGAGCGGCCTCACAGATGACTCAGGATAAGCGGAATCTGTAGCTTATCATGTACTTAGAAATAGTACTCCGTTATAATCATACATTGGTCCATTCTGGCATCAGAAATGAATTCCTTGTTAGAAAGTACCCTAAAGTCATGTGTCATACATGTATCTTATTCCATTTCAGGCCAGCAGGTGGGTGTGGTTTACTTCGTTTGAACTGCATCACACCACTAAGGTGCACAAAGATGCACTAAGCCTTTGTCTTGTTCAAAGCGTCTCATTTTTTTATCTCACAAAGTCTTAAGCTTTGCAGGTATAGGGGTCTGGGTGAACGTGACTGTTTTAAAGGGTGGATTCAAGGTCACTTTGCTACTCTTTAGCATTAGTTCACAGAGATCAACGTTTTCACCTAAAAGTGACACTTTTTGAATGTTATTTTTGGCTTATAAATATACATATTTTGCACTGTTTTTGCATGAGAGGAGACAGCCATAAGTTGAAATCATATCATGATGCAGTGGTATTCATTCTAAATGAAAAACAAAGGAAATGCAGGCTGGTCAAAGTTGCACAACAAACCCACTACATTTTGCCAGAAACCGTCTCCGTGAGACCCAGGGTGCCCTGGGTGAATGACATCCCTAAGTCATCAGTCGTATTTTGCAAATCGTAAGGGCTGAGAAGCGGCTATGAAGAAAATAAAGCCTACCTTCTGATTCCCAGGAAAACAGATTGCATGAAGCTGGAAGTGTAATAAACTGCAAGTTCATAGTATACCGTAAAACCTCGCGTATAAGCTGCGGCTTGTACGCGAATCAGACTCAGCTTTCTTTTGATACCAAACATGCCTATATATAGGGTGCTGCTTATACGAGAGTTTTTATAAGTATACTACAGTACATGTACCAAATTAACAATTCTCAGATGGCCTCTGTGGCTTATACGATCGCACCAAACTCGGGGTGCTGCTTATACGCGAGGTTTTACGGTAATAAAGTTAAGGCACACATATTATGATATGCTACTGTTTTTCCCACTGTATTTTCCCATCTCTTTAATCTCATCTGACCATCAGGCAAAGGGGAAGACAAGGGAAAAGTTTTTACATATGACTTACACGACACATTATGAGTTAGGGTCAGGGTCATTAAACAATCGAACAGCAGAGCTCTTGTTCCAGTATATAATTTGATTTTATAAACCAGTACTTACTGCTTTTCTTTGCACTCACTTTGTCGGGAGTATTATGAGCTTTACCTGAAAATGAAAAATATTTCTTAAACTTAACTGTGATTGATTAAATTATGATAAAAAAGTATTATAGAATAGTTGTATCCATTTGAATTTCAATATTAATTTAGCTCAAACCAAATTGAGCTGCCCAGGGGCCTCTAACAAGGATAGGGCTCCTGAGTGCATGGGGCGTAAAACTTTGACCATTTGTATAAGTTGAATTGATGCAGGTTTATGCAGAAGGTAATTGCAGCATAACATTTTATTACTGCAAGTGCTACAGTACCAGGTAGAAGCATTTTGATCGAGCACCTAACTTATCAGAAATCCCCTGTTCAGTTTATGTATTAAAAGGGGTTAAAAGTATTTTACTGTATTGGTGTTTATCGGATATAAATTGTACAACTGGATAAAGAATGACTGCATTAAGTAGTCACATGAAAAACCACAGAACATCATTCTGATTTACCTTTCGAAGGGTCTCTTTCCTGCCATTTATCCATTTTGGGAGATTCAGCTGCTTCGTACTGTGTGTCAAGTCCTGAAGTAAAGTCATCTACTTCTGAGCTGTCGGATTCAGCTGCAACACAACACAAAGCATGCTGGCATTATGAGAAAAGAAATAGCCATGGTATTTTACTTGTATATTATCAGGTAGAAACTTCGCCTATGATGATGCAGTAGCCTAAAGCCAAAAAATAATAATTTTATTCTGGAAATATTAATCACATTTTCTGAAGTTCCAGAAGTGAAATAAACTTTTTTTTAATACAAAATAGTGAGAAGATAGCATGTCCTTCTGACACTGTTTATTTTTTACCCTGGAACACAACTTACAAGAAGCTTAATTCTGCCAAGTAACATATGATCTGCATGCACCAAACTAATGCATAACAACTAGCTCAGATTCTCAGTGACAATGTCCAACTATTTTTCACTATAGAAACATGCTGCATACATCCCTACTGTTTTCATCCTCACATAAACTGTCCAAAATCGTAAAAAAATAAGGATATCTTATATTTAAAATGCATAAAAAGGCGGGCAGGTATGTATCAGGGAGGACGGTTATTATGTTGAATACGGTGCACGCCGTAACAGTGAGAAAAATATACTGTACCTTCCACTTTTACCTTGGCCAGGTCTACTGTGCACAAATGAGAGGAAAATTATCGACATAGTTCAATTACATTCTGTAACACAGGTTACAATTGAAAAACTTGATGTCCATTTGAATATCTGGATGTTTTATTTGAAAAACTTAATGTTTGATTCTATCGCACATGTTCCATTAGAAAAATTAGATCTTTGATTTAATCAAGCAGTTGAAATAGAAAATCCATCTTTGATTTGAAATATTCCGATTGAAGATGTGAAGAACTAGATGTTTGATGTGAAAAACTGCATGTATGATGTGAAAAACTACATGTATGATGTGAAAAACTACATATTCGATTTCAAATAGTATTCAATTTGAAAAATTAGATGTTTGATTTGAAAGACTAGATGCTCAATATGAAAAACTAGATGTTCAATTTGAAAAACTACTTCGTTGAACATATGGCAAGGGCTATTTTCACCTCGATATCGGGGCTTCCCAGTGGGCACAGAACATTGAATCAACATTGATAAATGGTTGTCAATGATGATTCAATGTTGATTCAACATTGATTTAAAGTTAAAGTGACTTTTGTGCCCACTGGGTTATAACTTCAATAACGGAGTTAATAACTTCGATACCGGAGTTACGAATTCCGATGTCAAAGTTAAAAACTCTGATATCGAAAATTTTTAACTCCGACATCGAAGTTATTAACGAAGTTATTAACTCCGATATCGAAGTTAAAAACTCCGATGTCGGAGTTAATAACTTCGATGTCAGAGTTAATAACTCCGATATCGGAGTTAATAACTTCGATATCAGAGTTTTTAACTTTGACATCAGAATTTGTAACTCCGGTATCGAAGTTGTTAACTCTGATATCGAAGTTATTCACTCCGATATCGAAGTTATTAACTCCGATATCGAAGTTATTAACTCCGATATCGAAGTTATTAACTCCGATATCGGAGTTATTAACTCCGATATCAAAGTTATTCACTCCGATATCAAAGTGATTAACTCTGACATCGAAGTTATTAACTCCGACATCGGAGTTATTAACTCAGATATCGGAGTTTTTAACTTTGACATCAGAGTTTTTAACTTTGACATCAGAATTTGTAACTCCGGTATCGAAGTTGTTAACTCTGATATCGAAGTTATTCACTCCGATATCGAAGTTATTAACTCCGATATCGGAGTTATTAACTCCGATATCGAGGGTGAACAAATGGCTGGCCACATTATGGCAGAACTAGAGGTTTCATTCTTAAAACTAGATGTCTAATTTTAAAACTTAAAGTTTAATTCGAACAGGTAAAACTTCGCTTAAACAACTAGATGTTTCGATTTGAAATTTGCCATATTGTGGCAAGCCACTTCGAGTTTCTTCACCTTTCATATCAAAGTTTCAGTATTTGAACAACTAGTTCTTCAAAAAGAAAGTGGAGTTTGATGAACTCCCTTTTCTCCTCATTTTTTACTCTGATATCTAAGTTTTAAACTTTGATATTTAAGTTTCAAACTCTGATATCAAACTTTTAAAGTACGATACCAGAGTTTAAAACTTTGATATAGGAGAAATAACCTCTGCTATCAGAGTTAGACTCTAGTTGTATTATGTTTTCACATTTAGGCCCTACTTAATGTATTCGATAAAAGTAAAACATGCCAACTTACCATGCATGGTTTTCTCCTTGATATCTGGTAAGTCTGAGAGATGATGCGATCACTTGATATTAGGATATAATGCACTATGTAATACTATGTTATCGATTAGTGGTGAAAAAAGGTTGTAGACAGTATATATAATAACCTTTTCTTAAGTTAAGAAAATTTATTACAAACATGTTTCATTTTTGATTTTTAATACATGTCTCTCTGTGTCATGTCTCTGGAAATGGTTTTCATTTGATAAAAATGTACATTTTAGCAATCTTGTTTAAAATCGGATTAAATATCAAACCATTTCCTTAGACAGATTCTGCTCTTTCTGAACAGATACTTCAAAGTTTGTTTGCATGAAGCATGAAGTTACTATATTGTCGCAAATTAGAGTTAGCTTCAAATATTACAGCTATATTCATGCTATGTTTTATATGATATACACACCTGTTTCCTCATCTGATATCACATATAGTACTGGCGTGGTCAGGGTATGGCTTTTTGCTGCAGATTTTTTCTGTTTCACGATAAGGTTATGGCACGTTTTCATATGTTCGTGCATCACTGCAGGTAAGATACTGTTCAGCGGGATTAAAGATTTTTGTTTATCCATCTTGAAAAATTCGAATGGTAGACCATGTTGTTGGGGCCATAGGGTCCAAATGAGATCTTTGACGTCATCTTCTGTATATGAAAGCGGTATCTTTACCGGCTGGGCCTCCTGATCAATGTAATATGCCTTGGGGTATCCTGTGTGAAAAAAAAAGAAGAGTAGAATTGAAGGAACACCATGTAGGGGCCGCTTTAAAGTTTCAGCTGGAATATATTTGTCTCAGCCTTCTTCATACCCTACTGACGTAATCTGTCTCCTAGCACAACAAGTGTATAACTTTACTGTGATGGAAAAAAAAGAGTTTTGTTCCAAATTGGATAAGCGCCATTTTGAAAAATGACAAAATTATGACAAAAGGTATAGGGCAGGAAAATATAAATGTATTTTTGTAATGTACACATTATATCCGAAGCACACTGCAATAAGGGGCCTTTTCGCACATCGTGTCACATACTGTAGACATTGTGAAACAAAAGTAAAAATGGGCAAATTTTCTGCTACCTTATTGCCAGTAACCAGTATTATTTATGATATCAAGATATTTACCATAGCCACAGGACTGCTGCTCTTGCAGAAGTGCCGAGTTCTTGTTCAAATTGGGCACTATACTGCCATGTGGAACGTAAAGCATTTTTGTTGAGATTATTGATGGCTGAGGGCCCCGGGCCTTGCTCCCAGTTTTTTTTGGAATTTTCCCTGACATGGAGTAAGTACGCGCATTCTTCAGGTCAACTGTGGCGCTACGTAGCAGATCATCCATTCCTCCACGCTCTTCACCTGAGTCATAATCCTGTACAAAATATACAGAGATACGTGTATAAGGAAAGAGGATAAAGCATAATCCCTTGACACCCCAAAACGGCTGAAAACAGCCATTCCTCATTTCACCAAAACGGCCACAAACTGGCCATTTGTTGGCCCTGATTAAAGCTTACATCAAATATGCAGCGTCAAACCAGACTGTCGGAACCCTCTGTACCAACCCCCTTATATACATTACCAACGTTTCTCCGACGCCGGGGACGTTCCCTCATGGGCGCCGGCGAAGTTCGCCAACGCCCCAGTTTCAAACGTTTCCGCGTCGGCGGGGATTCCGCCGGCACCACCGCTAGTCAGCGGCGGAGCCAGCCGTCTCCTCCCCCGTCCGGCGTTTAACCCTTAGCTTATATACAAAGCTACGCCGGGGCGGCGGAGGGGGTCTGTGAACCCACAGCCCCCCCTCCCTCCGTCGGCGCTACAGCATATATGGGTGTAAAAGCCCACTTCTTTATACTTTTGGGCACAAAAAGGTCAAACAAATGGAATACAGAAAGTAAAGCTGTGCATACTTACATCGTCAGCTTTTGAGAAATCCATCCTACTGAAAAAGAAAAAAGAAAACATTGTTAACTATCGTCATGTCACCAAAGTAGTGTGTTGAAAAAGAAAATCCCCCACCAATTTCACCTGCATCCCCCTTTGCAACGGACTGCAAAAGTATCGTTTTACTTTATTATCTTAATTGTTATACATTTGTATATGATTACACGTAGCCCCCTCCCCCCATCCATTTATCTCTTTTTTTATATAAGGCTGATTTTCACGAAACTGCTTTTTTTCATGTGCCAAGGGTACCAAAAATAATGTAGGAGTATAGCTAAAATCTCTTGTCTCCATGTTCTTTAGGGGCTGGGTCATACGTCAGAAATATTGAGGAAGGTTAAAAATACATGTACATAGATCACATACAGTAAAGGGGCAAAACTGGATCATCATATTCCATGGCTTCACGCCTGACGCCCTTTTCCCTAAACAAAGACATAGACTTTTCTGATATAAAGCTGTTTCTATCAAAGTAATTCTATATTATTATTGATGAAAATACCATAAGTTGGACAAGGAAACCATTTTAACATACTTTAAAGCCTATCTCAATGAGGTTTTTACTCGAGGAAACATATCTTTAAAACCCTTGAACTCTCCATATTACTTTTTAACATCCTTTAAACACATTATTTATATCCTTTAACCTTACATATGCTACCTAGATTATCAGAATACATGACTCATTCCTCACAAATAGATCAAGGGTGGTTGGAGACCGTTTTATGCTATACACAATGCTATTAATAAGGGCACCCCTGTACATGACAGGGTTAAGATGTAATGCCCACCTACACTATTGTATCAAATATTACGGGTTCTAAACTGATGTATGCAAGTTCATATTACATCTCCTGTTCATTCTATCTGGCGTTATAGCAAGGGTAAGGTTTGAAAACTTTGTGTATTTTGTTTTTTTCCGAAGGAATTGCTCAATTTTCGGCAAGTAAATGTCCTTAAACTGTGACTAAAATGCATTATATATTATATTTTACCCTTAATATGCCACCAACATTAGCAGAGTACATGGCAGGGTCCTGACAAATCGATTCAGGGTGGTTGGATACCCTGTTGTAAAATACACAGGGCTTTTAGTGAGGGTGTTAGGCGTGAAGCCACGTCAATGTATAACAGGGTGAAGATAGGATATGCTCAGTCGGGGAAATTTTTTTCCTTATAAGCAAAATTTTTCCCAGACTTTTGATAGACAGAATACAACCTAAATGGGGAACTGTGGGGATGGCTGTATAGCCCTACATATATAAAATGGCGACATGGGCATTTGTTTAAAAGAATATTGTGACATGGGCATTTGTTGAAATCGGGATAGAAGAAGGCCATATTAGTGACATGGGTGATTTGTTAAATTCGTAGGTCGGGGCAGAAACAGGATTTCAAGAAAGGTTGAGGGGGTAGGGAAGAATTACATGACTGACATGGCATATACGTGTAGTGCATTATGAGATTTATTTATTAGTATTTTATACCCCATTTTAAATATGACATGAACCAAAAATATTCTCTTTCACAATAATGTGCCCATACATGGGTAAAATTCGACACGGGCGACACGGCGACACGGCCCTTTTAAAAAACGACACGGGCGACACGGCCCTTTTAAAATCCGACGGACACAGCTAAATTGGGGCTAAAATTCGACACACAGGAATTCTTCTGTGAGTTCTTATGCACATGAAATATATCATTTTTTATTATCTAAAGATGTTAGCGATATAACAACATGCCTGAGCGATATAAGGGAGTGTTCATTTATTATTTACAGGGGGGGTGGTGGGTTTGAGGGGGGTGCGTAAAAATTTCTGACCCCTTCTGAGTGGGGGGCGTAAAAATTTCTGACCCCTCTTGAGGGAGGGGGCGTAAAAATTTAAGCCCCTTTTTAGCCAAAAAGCCTGCGCGTTACTATAGTTCAAAGGGGGGGGCGTAAAAATTTCTGACCCCTCTTGAAGGGGGGGCGTAAAAATTTAAGCCCCTTTTTAGCCAAAAAGCCCGCGCGTTACTATAGTTCAAAGGGGGGGGCGAAAAATTTTCGGCGCCTTCGGTGAGGGGGGCCCAAAACATTACACGCACTCTCAAGGGGGGGGGGGGCGTAAAAAAAATTCACCCCACCGCGCGAAATCTCACCATCCCCCCCCTGTAATTGATAAATGAACACTCCCTAAGCTCTATGGGAATTAGTATAGAAACTGCTGATTTAGCAAGTATCAAAAATACCAATTATAAGGTCATTTTATTCATCTCTGGTTCCTGACATACATGTATAGCACAGGTAAATGAAATGCATTAAAATGATACTTTATAAAACGTTGCAAACTAAAAAAAAAAAATTGAAAAAAAAGTTTTAAAATGTGCCCTTTAGGGGGGGTGCGCAATATTACCACATGAGCGATTTTACCCACATTTACCCTACCATGCCTACAATGCCCCCCCCCCCTCAACCCCGCTTCTATTGAAAGAGCACTGCCTTTGCTGTAAAGCTACACGTTGCTGTACACTCCGTGATCTAAACCTCGCTAATGACTACCTTGCATACCTGCCTTGCCCACAGTCAACTTGCTCAATGTTTTTGCTAAAATAACGATTTTGAATACACGGCTGATTTTCACTAGAATGGCCTTGTAACTTGATTCAAATTGTGCTGCGCAAAACGCACAATGTGCACGAGGGAACCTTGATACTTTCGTGCAAAAGTTGCTGTTTTTCTCACGGTTCTTTCAGTCCCTATTCCCTCACTGTTCACATCTGCATGAACAAAACCATACAGGTATACCATCTGTTTCACCTATTGCAATTTGATAGTAAACTATTCTTTTTATTTTGAAACCTACCTCTTGTGTTGTTTGTAATGAAGCACGCCGTGATCCCACGCTGTCTGTTATCACGTGATGGAAAGCCAGGGGAATTCCCCACTGCCTCAGCACTCTCCAAGCACATCCTGTACAGCTTACTTTGGCCTAATGAAACGGGGGGGGGGGGGGGAGAGTGTATGCTCTCCCATCACAGTCATGCCACCCTAGTCTTTTCAGTGCCGCCCTCTTGTGGAGATTAAGTCTGACGTTGTAACCAGAATGAAACTCTTTACTTCAGTATGAAAATGAGGGTTTTGTAGCCGGGTGAAAACTACAGATACATCTTCATTTTCGGGGAATATTGCTCCCTATTTGATATAACATACATTTTGCATGGAAAGGGGAGTTTATTTTGAAAAACTGGTTGTTCCACCTGAAAAACTAGTAATTCGATTTGAAAAACTAGTTTTTCGATTTGAAAAACTAGTTTTTCAAATACTGAAACTTCGATTTCAGGGGTGAACATATCGCTTGCCATAGGTGGGTGTGGGCAGTATTTCCAGGATGCGCATCAGCCCTCCACCTTCCGTCCACCGTAAAAAAAATCGGGCCGATTGCAGTGTAAACAGCAGAGATATCCATGCCCCCCCCCCCTCCCGTGTAAAATATGTCTAGTACTTAAATGTTTGATACTTTGATAAAAAGCCTACTAGTTAACCTAGGTCATAGCAGTCTGGATGTCGGGAAAAAGAGGTCTAGCTTAACCCTCCCGATAGCATTCGGTTGTCCAAAATTGTAGAAGTTCAGTGGTATTGGTTATCTTCAGCCTCTCATAAAGCTCTACGCTATAGCAGATCACCACTCAATTTGGTCAATTCTTTATTGACTCAGGGTGACCACCTGTCATATAAGACTCAGGGTAGACCCTGAGTCAATAAATCTGAACCCCTTATGATGGAAGGGTTCCTGATATGAAGGATGAGAATTACAAGGGGAAGTTCATATATATATCTGACCTCCAGTTTCTGCGCTACTACCCTGCTAGCACCACTCGTCTAAATCATGTAAATATTACGTAAAAATGACGAGAAACACGTCAGTTTTACATAATAATGATGTAGTTTAGACGAGTGGTGCTAGCAGGGTATATTAGGGGGGGAGCTTATTCAGCCAAATTGGTGATGCAATACCCGCAACCAATTTAAAAGATGCTATCCATCATGAGAAACATGAATCTGGCCTTCGTTTTTAAATTTGAGATTCCTAACCCCCCCCCCCCCCCCGTACGCCCCCTCTGAAGATAAAAAGTATTTAATTAATTAATTAAATACCATTTTAAATTATTTCTGAAAAATCTGTGCATAAAACCTATATATAACCACTTGTGGCTGATGTATGAAAATAGTCAGCATGAAATTGAACCATTTTTAGTCATTTGCAGAATCCAATATGGCTGCCAGCTGTTAAAAATGATCCATTTTTCCCTTTTTTTGGAACAAAACCTGTACAACACCATCTTGCTGTGATGTCCAAATGTAGTCAGCAGGAATGTGAACTACCTTCAGATAGTTGAAGAATCCAAGATGGCCACCAAGTTTTAAAAGATACATATTTTTGTGTTTTTTTATAACTATTTTTGCATTAAACCTGTATACAAACAGTCAGGGTGATTAGGGAGCGTTCATTATTTATGGCAGGGGGGGGGGCGGGCGTTTGGCAAAACGAATACGTCAAAAAAAAAAGACCCCCCCCTCTGAATGGGTCAAAAAAAAAAGACCCCCCCCCCCCTCCGAATGGGTCAAAAAAAAAAGACCCCCCCCCTCCGAATAGGTTGAAAAAAAATGACCCCCCCCTCACCATAGACGTTTATAAATACTTAATAATGGCATCAACGACATACAAAGTCCACATAGTCCTATACTATAACCTATTATAGCATGTGCTTAACCATTATTTGAGGGAGTGATTATAGGGGATAACAATATGGTGAATATATTTATGTGGAGAGCGCACATTTTCTGTTTCCATGGCACGTTTGATATTTTTGCTAAAAATTGGTGTGATTATTTTGGTCCCCACCTACAAGTCCTGCTAATACTGTTTGGTAGAAGTACCAACTCAGGGGCCGCGGAAGGTGGATAAAGTTGGGGGGCCCAGCTCCCAAAACCAGCTGATGAGGGTTGGTTAGAGGGAGAAACAAATGGTTGTTTTGGGGCCACAAGCCCCAGGAAAATTTGGGAATTTGACCTTTATATTCGTGTATTCAGAGTGGTCTGAAGTCTACCATATGATCCTGGGAAATTTTGTAATTTTATATTGAAATTGATGTGTTCTGAGGGACTTTGAGCTTGTCTTTCAAGAAAGTTTTAGGAATTTTACCTCGAGATTGGTGTATTCTTGGGTAGTCTGAGTCTAGAATGTTCATGTTTCCCAAAAAGATTGGCTCCCCCACTTTACTAGGCCCCCAGCCCCCCCCCCCTGTTCCGCGCTACTGCAGCTTAAAACAAAGATGTTTGATGAAGGGATGCTCTGGACATTATAATGGTGGCAAACCTGAAGAAAATTTTGAAAATCTAGAGGTCAATCGGCCCATTTTAATGTATCCTGGTATTATAACTTGCAGTTAAAGGAACAAGATCACTATTTAAACCTAGTTGGTTTTCCAAAGGCTAGGATCAGTAAGAAATAGGGAGCTGAGGGTGAGAATTTGAAGTTGAACAAAGAGTCACAGGGGAATGTGTCTTTGTTATATAATGGCACGGATCAATTACAATCGCTTAAGCCATCAATGGTATGCATGGATGTTACGTGCACCATAGTTGATAACCTTTATTCGAGGAAATGCCATAAGGTACCTGCCTTCAATATTCTAGTGTGTGGTCAGTATAACCAAGCCATGGGAATGCATTGACTCCAAAAAAAATAAAAGCTTTAAAATAGTGCTGAATAACTCACCGATAACCCTGCAGAGCATCGGAAGCAACTTGACCAGAACCAAATATAGAGCTCTAAAAATTCTGATGAGGCCAAGTAGCGATGAGTAGCAATGATTAATCAGTGCCTGATTTCTGTTGAAGCCAAAGATGAACTTAGAGGGAGATTAAGAAATTGGCGACAGAAGGAGTGGCATCCGCAGCAGAAAACTCTGTGGATCTGGTGGCTATTTGCTACATTTCAAGGCATTCGGTACACCGATTTATAGTGGGATGATCATGTCTACTCTATGAGTCTGCTGATTTTATAAGTCCTAGAATCTGTGAGAAGCAGGCAGCTATCAGGGAGATGGTGAAGGTTTTCTAAAAATATTGAGAGCTCTGCAATCAGAACGCTGTGGCTCATTTAGCAGGGTCTGGTACAAGATACCAAGGAAAAGTGTGTATCATGACTAGTGTAATCACGCCTTTGACTGGTGGAGTGGACCTAAGCTACAATGTATCAACATTAGGCCCTATATGAGGTAGATCTGCATCTTGCATACTATGCATCTGCTCCTCTATTGGGAAGAAAGGCAGGGTCTAAAAATGTAGGCAAGTTCACCCTTGCATATGGATGCCAAAACGTGATGGGCAAGGCTAAAGTCCAATTAACCCAAACTATTTCGGATACAGTACTGTCATATTTCGGTGCCACAATAGCATTCATCTAACTGCACACTGATAGCTTTTCTGTTTAGACCCCCTACATTCTGTACTCTTCTCGTGTTGAATTAATGCTCTTTCTCCAGTTAATTATTGTTGCTTTAGGAAAAGAAAAGTAGGGAATCAATCATGTGTCGATTGGTAGGCAAGAAATTTAGCAAAGTTCTACCGTCTTTATGACCCCAATTCGCGACATGTGTCGTGAAATTTGCGTCACGTTGTGTCAAAAAATACCCCCTCCCAAATAAATACCCCTAAAAAAAATGACCCCCCCCCTCAGAATAGGTTGAAAAAAAAGACCCCCCCCTAAGAATAGGTTGAAAAAAAAAGACCCCCCCCTCCGAATACCCCTAAAAAAAATGACCCCCCCCCCCTGATTTGCACCCCCCCCCCCCCCCCCTGGCATAAATAATGAACGCTCCCTTAAGAAATAGAATTGTTTGACTGAAAAATTGAATCTGTAAATCAATTCAGGAGCAGTGAATTATTTGTTAATTCTGAGAGCAAAAACGTATTCCGAGATCAAAACTACCCTCAAACCATGTGTCACACTAGTATGTTATCACATATATGTCATTTCTGTCTGATAGATCAGTAGCAAAATATACTTGTTGCTAGGCAACCATCAGAAATATAGAAAATAAACCTCACCACAAGATTCCCTATATTTATTCTGGGGCGGGGAAAATTGATAGCTCTATTCTCTTAAGAGTCCCACTAAGCTGTAAATACACTAGGCTAACTACCTTAATTGGTCTAAAAAAAAGCTAAAATAGTAAAAATAAAAAATGGTGCGCTATCCTATGTCTTTCAACACCCTTTTATCCAAAGATTCCACTTGAAAATTGTCATAAACCATGAAATTCCCACGGGATCTAGTAAATCCTACAGATGTCCCCCGCACTATAAGTGTACACGGATCCAGCACTCTCAGCTGCTGACCTTTCACCTTCTTGTAGTCGGCCAACCCACAGCTAGTGTAGAACTTTGTGACCTGTGGACAACGTTTATATCAGTCTTATTCTCCAGATACAGGTCAAAACACTGTAAAAAGAATTCCTGTTGAAATTACAGGGAATCAGTGTAAAATTTGATGGTGATACAGTGTATAATTCATTACGTTTACATTGAACATCCGTAAACCAGTACAGTGAAACAACATTTTTTTCATTTACGGTGAACCTCACATTAAATATATGCCCACCAGATGGCAGCCTGGGAGATATGGGGACTTTAGTGGAACCTCTCACTCTAAAAAATATCTGAATGTGTTAAAATGATAACAATGTCCAATAACCTCATCATTCACAGGGTCAATCTTGAAGCCTTTGGTGCATTATAGATAATAGATGTATAATTTCCATTTCTATATCAGTGGAAACATGCAAGGATTGTAAAAACACCCATTTTGTGGTCATTAGAATCATACATATTCCTACTGCTGTCAGGGTTAATTTGTAACAATTCTAGAGTACCCTTTGCTCATGGATTATACTTGCATATTACCAGAGAGGATACACTTATCCTCCTTGGTCTTTGATATTACTGTGAGGCATTCAATTATGTTTCTTATGGCCTAATATTCACAGGCCTGAAATTGAGCTGATATTGTGAAATATAACAATGAATCAAGAAAAAGTGAGAATCATCAATAAATAGCAGAGAATCATCATATAATAATGATGAATCGCCGTTAAATGACAACGGGAAAGCTCCATAAAATTTACAGGGATTAGGAGAACACGGTGACTAAAAAAAATGGTGAAAGCTTGGCATTATTTTGTGCCAGTAAATCACCTTAACTTTACGGGATATTTCTAAGAGTGTACACTTATCATAACTGGATATACCAGTTGCGAGTAGGTGTGCAATCTGGGTTCATAAATAGAGAGTCTACATAGCCGTTCAGTAATCTGGCATTGTATACCCACTGTCACACATTTCACAATGTCATTTCTTCCTGTCTTTGAAAATGCAAGAGCCCTAGTTTCAAGGGTTTGTAAAAGAAATTACACTGTACCAGAGATACAGGTAGGCCATGCTCCTATTAGTCTTGACATGTACATCTTCTCTGCTTATTACATAGGCTAATAGATGTATGTTTATAAAATAACATGAGATGCACGAGTTCCGCAGTACAGGGAGTTCAGTTTTTGACACAACAGGATTTCTCCATCATAAGTAGAGTCTAGGTAACATCCAAGACCATTGATATAATTAGCGTATTTTGCCTGTAGACGTTTGAAGACATCACCAATATGCCTGCAGAACCACTAAAGATCCACAGATTATTTGGCTAGTTCACAAATCATCACAAGATATTTGTTCATGTCCTATCGAGATGTGCTATTTTTGCAAACGTCTAATAAGTTTGTCTAAAGTTAACCCGTTAAGGGCGGCATCATGCCTTAATGCATCATGCCCTTGGTCGTCATGATGCATGAATACAACATTGGCGAGTAACTCGCCAGTGCTGCATTCAATCATTATGCCAACCCTACAGGTTTCAGACACTCCCGGAGGGTCGGCATGATGCACCAATGCAGCTCCGGCGAGTTGCTTGCCGGGACATGTCCTTAAAGGGTTAACTTAAAAGACAGAATAGATTTAGTGAACACAGAAAAGGTGTGCTCGTGCTAATCTCCTGGTTCTCCCATTGATAATCATTCTGCAGAAACAAAAATAACAGACAAAAATGTATTCAAGTTTTGTCTTCTATGGAAATTCATTGTGTTGAATAGATACTAATTTATGGTCAAACTATTGCCAATGTAGATTAAATTCTATTGAAATGGTACAGGGAGACATCTTGTGTCAAAAGTGTGAAGTACTTGAAAGCTAAAGGACAGGATGGAGATTATTATTTCGATATTTTAGAAAGTTTTGATAATAACACAAAGATCATCTCCATAAAAATGAACATTTGAGAATGTTCTTGTTTGCGGTCAGCCCTCCCTTCCTCGTGTTATCTCTCTATTGCTCTTTCTTTCAAACTGAAAACCCAGAGGCAGGAGCCTAGTCATTATGACGACCTAGGTTGTCATAATGAATAATGGCAGATGCTCTAGAGAATGGTATATGAATATAGTCTCTAATTACCTCTTAATGAGAGGCATCCCTTTCACATATTTGGTGTACTCTTGATTGAACTACCGTAAAACCTCGCGTATAAGCCTAACTCGCGTATAAGCTGCACCCCTAACTTTGACAGATTATATAAGCCGCAGAGGGTGTCTGGAAATTGTTAATTTGGTACTGTAGTATACTTATAAAAACTCTCGTATAAGCCGCACCCTATATAGGCATGTTTGGTATCAAAAGAAAGCTGAGTCTGATTCGCGTACTAGCCGCGGCTTATACGCGAGGTTTTACGGTAAGTAATATTACTCATTATGAATAAATTGCCAATGGATGAGGGTGATGACCACAAAGGTATAGAGACCACTCTGCTCCCTGTCGCCAGTTTATAGATTGGGATGGAAAGAATTATGCAGATATTAACACCAGGTGGCATGCAGTTATGTGCCATGCATGCTTAATCTGCTATAGGGCACCTGGCCATCGATAGCAGCGCCACTTGTGGTAAATTGAGAACCTGCAGTACCGGCCCTTGGCCAGTAGGTGGAGCAGCTAACCAGGGGTTATGACGTCACCGGAAAGTACTGAGTCTATAGGTATCCACCTAGTGTAACACGCTTGAACTTCTAACCCCCGAACATGGATGCCCCCATGGCCTAACCCCTAGAAGCCCTATAGCATTGAGTAGCATTGGGTAGTCATTGGAACAACCTAGGACTGGACTCAAATCGACAATACCTAAATCTACAACCTTATGGTAGTTATTTTGACTACCCAATTAATATGACTACCTATGGTAGTCATTATGACAACTTTGGTCTGAATAGTAGTCACAATGATGACCTAAGGTTGTCACCATGACTACCTTAAGTTGTCAATTTTGGTATTGTCAAAATGACGACCCTGAGGTTTTCAGTGCACTCACTTCATCCTTCCCCTCTGCATTAGGCATATCTGCAGATTTTTTTCTCTTTTCTTTCAACCCAATTTGCCGATAACCATTCCTCCATTCGCTTCTTATTGACATCCTTGTGTGGGGGTCTGGACGGGGATCCCAATGCCCCTGTCGATTATATTCTTATCTTTTGGTAACAGTTCATCTTGGAGGACGTCGATGGTGTCCTCATCACAGAACAGGGAGGCTACAGCAACCACACCTTCCTTGTTCAGTCACGTGACCTTAGCAAGTCTGTCATCATCAAACATGGCTTGAGTCACTTTAAGGTATCTCTATTTAACTGTTTAAGACTGCCATTATGACCCAATACATCCCTTTGAGCATGCCCACTCCACATATTTATATAGTGTAAATGTAAGGGTAATGTAAGGGCAAATGGGAGAAACGTATTGATGTATGCGACGTGAGAGTCAATAATGCATTAGGACAGAAGGAAGAGAATCTTCAACTCCAGCGCTGCCTAACTATAAGGACAGCAGCATTTTATTTTTAGGTCTTCACTCAGCAAAAGGCCCCAATGAAGAGGAGGTTGATTGAATATGAAATGATGAAGATATTTGAGTCTTTGAAGACAAGCAGTAGCCCTAAGCCCTATTGTCTGGATATGGAAGACAATGTCAGTAAGTCATCCAATGCTATAGTAGACATGACATACTTAAATAACTACTATCCCCACTACTATCATCAAAAGTGAGGATGAATAATGACCTCTGTCAGGGATATAAAAAGCCGTACCATATAATCAGAAGTATCCCTCTAAACAGAACTTACTTAAGAATGACACAAGTTAGAAATGTGTGTATTTCCCAGGAAAAGCACAAGCTGTATGCACAAGATAGACACAGGAGATTCTCAAGAATAGTGACCCTTCCGAGAGACATGTGCAATGGTGATGTGTATTTCCTGAGTTTGACTCATGCAAATAACTAGAAATTCGACAAGTATAATGAAGATGTGTATTTCTCTACAAGAAGTAACAGAGAATATGACACAAGAATATTTCCAAAAAAATGTTCAAGAAACGTTCTTAAATAATTGAGTTTCTCGAGTTCTGCTTGAGATTTTGTTTGAAGGGTTTACATCATCCCTTATTTGCCGTGTTCTGTTCTCAGTAATTATGGAGGATCTGAGTCATATGA